>JAHCHA010012875.1:42044-60181 GCA_027742795.1 Vigna hirtella
AAAGATAAAAAGATAAAAAGATAAAAAGATAAAAAGATAAAAAGATAGAAAGATAAAAAACTAAAAAGATAAAAAGATAAAAATAAAAGATAAAGCCTAATCACTTAAGAATCACACAAAACTATAGTTTAAACCACGAGTCCCCGACAATGGCGCTAAAAACTTGTTAAAATGTCGGCAAGTGTACCGCATCGTATCAAGTAATAATAAAATGGTAAGACCAAGTATCGTTTCCCAAAGGACTCACGACACTAAACAGTTATGTGATTACTCAACTAATTAAGACTTTTGAAGAACAATTTAGGGGTTTTGAATGCAAATGCAATAAAAATAAACATGAATGCAATTTGATCAATTGAGGCTAAACATAAAGATGAATGGATGATATTGAAAATATGAGATGAATATGTTGGGGTTTAGATTTCACCAAGTTTCCTCTAATGCATGTATGAACTCATCTTCTTCATTAATGTTAATATCACTTTCTTAATTACTAGTTTACAATGTCTTGTCTCCCTAGCAATTAATTCGCCATTACATATGCACAGAAGCTTAAGATAACCAAAACTCATATCCCTATGTCTAGGCAATACTACTTTTGGGAAAAATTCTCCAGATCTAGGTTTCCTCGTATGTGTCCATATCAGGAAAACTAATAATCATGCCATGAATGAGTTAAACATAACAATGCATAGAGCGAAGAAGAATAACCCTAACAATTAATGAAAAAAGCATAAATAAATCAGAATCAATTCAAAATACATGAGAGTTTAAAAGGTTATATCTTTCCCAATAACAAATTGAAACTAGATGAACAATGGAATGAAAGAATGGAAGAGATAGAAAAACCCTAGAAAGAGAAAAGGAGAGTTGTCACATCCCCAAATTTGCCCCCAAAGAGGTAAAAAATGTTTTTCTATGCTCAAGCAATCAAAAGATACAATCCCTAGGACGTCCAAGTCCTTAAATAGAACAAAAACATAACAGAAAACGGGTCCAAGCCCAACAAGCTGGCGCTCAGCACCCTGATTTAGGGCGCCCGGGCGAAACTACGAGAAAACTGGTCCTCAGCGCCCTTGGAAAGGCGCCCAGGCGTGGTGTGGGACTGAAACTGGCGCTCAGCCCCTGCGGTAGCATTCCAAAACTCACTTTTTTTTGCTGTTTTGGTTATTTTTATGGCTGATTCAGCTCTACACAACTCTATATATTGTTGGAGATTCTTCTAGGCACATTATTAGTTACAAAATAAAGGGAATTTAGTTATAAAATCATAAAGTATAACCTCAACTCACTTATTTGCAAAACTAAAGCAAAAACATGAGTTCAAGTAAGTTTCTAAGTCAAAAAGGGTGCATTTAGTATCAAAATTGATCACAGATAACGGTATATTTAACCGTTATTAGAGGCGTTGTGTTACTAATGAAGAAGCTGGAGGAATTCTTTGGCATTGTCATGATTCACCTTATGAGGGACATTTTAATGGGGAGAGAACAGCTGCAAAGGTTCTTCCGTCCGGATTTTATTGGCCTACTTTGTTTAAGGATGCTAATAATCAATCTAGAAATTGTGATAAATGTCATAGAACTAGAAGCATCTCAACAAGACATGGAATGCCATTAAAGGGCATCTTGGAGGTTGAAGTCTTTGATTGCTGGGGATAGATTTTGTTGGACCTTTTCCACCGTCTTCTAATCATGAATATATTTTGGTGGCTATTGATTATGTGAGTAAGTGGGTGGAAGCAGTTGCGTGTCCTAGAAATGATGCCAGTACTGTTATTAAATTTCTGAAAAGGCATATTTTTGCTCGGTTTGGGGTTCCTAGAGTGCTCATCAGTGATGGAGGATCTCATTTTTGTAATGCTCAACTTGCAAAAGTACTCAAGCATTATGGTGTGAGACATAAAGTAGCGGCACCTTATCATCCATAGACAAATGGGCCAGCTGAGGTTTCTAATAGGGAGATAAAGAGGATTTTGGAGAAGACAGTTGTTTCATCAAGGAAGGATTGGTCTCAGAAGCTAGATGATCACTTTGGGCATACCAGACTGCAATGAAGACTACTATAGGGTTATCGCCTTTTCAGTTAGTCTATGGAAAAACATGTCATTTACAAGTGGAGATGGAGCATCAGGCTTTAAGGGCATTAAAATTCTTAAATTTTGATCCCTTTGACACTGCTAATAGAAGAAGGCAAATTCTTGAGCTGGAAGAGATGTGTTTGCATGCTTATGATTCTTCTAAGAATTATAAAAAAAAAAAAACTTATCATGACAAGAAGCTAGTAAAGAAGGTTTTTCATCCATGGCATCAAGTGTTATTGTTCAATTCACAGCTAAAGCTTTTTTCTGGAAAATATAAGTCTAAGTGGTACGGGTCGTTCACAATTATGGACTTCTAACCGCATGGGGCGATTGAGTTGACAGATCCAACTTCTGATGATCCACAAAGAAGTTGGGTGGTTAATGGACAACGTCTCAAGCATTATCTGGGTGGGGAGATTGAGCATCTTTCCATAGTTATGAAGTTGGTGTACCTTTGAGCATAATGGTGTCAGGCCCATGACGTTAAACAAACGCTTACTGGGAGGTAACTAAGTGATAACAGTTGAAAAACAATTATTTTTATACTTAAACTTGACATCAAAAACAATCTTTATGACTTAGAAACTAGCTTGGAATCATGCTTTTGCTTATGTTTTTGAAATAAGAGAGTTGGATGGGTTTTATGCTTGGTTTTCCTTGTTGTTGCAGGTTCTAAGATGAATTGAATGAAAGAAGTGAAGTAGCAAGGAGTTGGATTCAGAAAAGGAAGAAAAAGTGCACAAAAGAAGAGCTGCAAGTACCGCTCAACGCCACTTTTACCGCTGAGCGGCACTTTGAAGACCCGTAGTCACCGCTGCAAAACTGCAGCTGAGCGTCAAACTGAAGAATTGCGCTTACCGCTGAACGGTAATTACCGCTAAGCGCCATTTTTATTGGCCTTGGACCACATTTCTATAATCTTTAGGAAGCTACATAAGGCTTTAGTCAAATTATGGTGAACTAAACCTTCATTGTTGTTAGGGAATCAATGTAATCCTTTGAAACACTCATGTATTGAATTGGTTCTTTAATCCATATGCTTTATTTCATTAATTGTTAGGGTTTTTCTTCTATACTCTATGCATGCTTTGTTTAATTCATTCAATTGCATGATCATTGATTTTATTTGTATGGACACATATAAATAAATCTAGATATGAAGGAACTCTCCCAATAGTAATATTGCCTAGACATAGGGATAGGAAGATTTGTTGCCTTTAAGCTTCTGTGCGAATGTAATGCATGAATAATTGCTAGGGAGACAAGACATTGTAAACTAGTGATTAGGAGTAGGATTTCTTCACCAAGACATTGGGCTTAAGGTAAATTAGAAAGTGGCATTAAGATTAATGAAGAAGATGAATTCTTGAATACATGAGAGTGGATAGGATTAATTGAAAAGCCCAACAACATCATCATTCCATATATTTCAATCACGTTTTGCTTCTTTTGTCCAATTGATCAATACATGCATTCATATTTACTTTTTAGTATTTACATTTAAATCTACAAGAATTCGTTCACAAGTCTAATTTAATCAACAAATCACATAATTGTTTAGGCCGTGAGTCCTTTGGGAAACGCTACTTGGTCTTACCATTTATTATTACTTGATCCGATTCGGTTACACTTGCCGTGGGTTAACAAGTTTTTGGTGCAGTTGTCGAGGACTCGGGGTTTAACTATTCTATTTGTGTGATTATTGATTAACTTTTACTTGATTTTTATATTTTTAATCTTTTTGTTCTTTTTATCTTTTTGTTTATCTTTCTATCTTTTTAGTTTTTATTTTTTTTATCTTTCTATCTTTTTAGTTTATCTTTTCTATCTTTTTGTGCTAACAATTGTTTCTAGGGTTTTGTGTTCTTGTGTATGCAGGATACAATTAGGACTAGGAGCAAGAAAACTTCGGAACCTCTTCTTGAAGGCTTGGACAAAAGTAGAAGGAGGAGGAGAATTTGAACTTCTAGAGAACTATTTCCTTCTCCGGAAACACTTCTACAATCCTCACCACAAAGGTCCAACCAAAGCACTGAGGATATGGCCGGAGAGAACAATGGTAGACGTACTCTGGCGGATTACACCAATGTTGTTGGCCCTCATTACTTTAATAGCATTGGCCGAGGGTCAATGCTGCAAACATGGAGGTGAAACCGACGTTGATACAATTGGTGAACAACAATCAATTTCATGGGCTATCACCACTACAAGAAAATTGCATTTTACATACGGATTATTATATACGGATTTTAATCTGTATGTATTAAACATGTTATATACGGATATTACATACAGATTTATTACATACGGATTTTTCCGTATATAATAAAAAAAATTACATACAATTTATCCGTATATAAATTTCGTATGTAACTTGACGCATTTAAATGGAAATATTTCTAAAGATGTTATATAAGGATTTTTAATTAATTAATAACTAGAAAAATTTAGAAAAAACCTGGAACTTCTTATAACTTTTAAAAAAAAACCTAAGTACAACTCTCCTGAACGAATCCCTAAGTCACTCAGTGACCCTTCCTTTTTCCTTCTTTTCGGATAAAAAAAAGCCCCACATATCCTTTCTTCTTTCTTTCCTCGGATAGAAGAAACCCTCACATGTTTTTGTTTCCCTCCTTGTAGCCACGCGTTCTTCCTTTTCCACGTCTTCATTCAGACTCGATCATCAGCCACGTCCATTTTCTCTCTCGCGCATTAGAGAGAGCAGCTTCATTTTCGCGTTCTTCTTCCGCAAGAGCATTTTCTTCTCGAGAGCTCACCATCAACCGTAAGCTTCCTTTCTCTTCACAAATTCATCATCTTATTTCATATTTCTTCGTTGCCTCAGCCTACTCAACAACAAATTTCCTCTTCCACCGATTATTTTCATCTCCTTCTAGGGTTTCGTCATCCTTTCACCTTTTTCTTGAAGTTTCACCGATTAAATCCTCTTTTACTTCGTTTAAAAGTTTTTCCTCCGATTGAAAACTCTTTTCCACCGTTCAATCTCGTTTTTGAACCGATTAATCGGTTCATTTTGAGTTTCCTCCCTTTCTTGGGTTCCTTCGGTCCAGATTAGGGTTCCTACTCTAATTAGGGTTTCTGTGAGTCCTATCTCTGATTTGGTTTGTTCTCCTTCAAATTTTCTCTTCTATTTGTGTCTAGGGTTAGTGCGAAGAAGACACGAGGCCACGAGATCGCTTGCAATGCGGAGAATACACGAGGCCAGTTTTTATCAATTTTATTCACTGTCTCTGCATAAAGAAATTTCTTTTCCTGCTTTAAGAATATTGTTTAGTAGGATCGTGGAACTAAGGAAATTCACATGATATTCAATTTCTTTTGCAGGTTGGTGAGAGGGGGATAGAACTATCCGGGGGACAGAAATAAAGGATTGCAATACCTCGTGCCATAGTTAAGAATCCATCAATCCTTTTACTAGATGAAGAAACCAATGCTCTGTATGTGTTAGTTAGTTGTATGAACATTGAGGAATATTGAGTCATCAATGTTTTTATCATATCAATCGGTGATACTGTTTTGGTTTAGGGTTCATTATCTACATAAAGTGATTTCTATGCTTTAAGTTTGAAATGTGGTTAAATTTGAGACATTATTTGCATTTATGTAGAATATATTGTTGTTGCGATGACTGGAGCATCTTTCTTGTTTTTAGTTTTTTCCCCTTTTATTTCTTTGTGTCTCCATTTGTGTGATTTCTTCATGATGTTGGTTCGTATTGGTTGTATATGTGTGTTTAGGAGTTTATGAATTTGCAAAATTGTAGAAGACCTAAATCTGTTTAGTAGAAGTCTTGGGAGGTATTTTAAATTATTCAAATTTCTGGAACTCGTTGAGATGAAAGCAGTCATTTTAATTATATGAATTTTAATGTGTCTATTCAGACCCTGATGCTGAAGTTATGGCCTTGTCCCCCAAGAGTCTTCTGGCCATAAATAAGTTCATTTGTGAGATCTGCAACAAATGATTTCAAAGAGACCAGAACCTACAACATCACAGAAGAGGGCACAATTTTCCGTGGAAGCTGAAGCAGAGAACAAGCAAAGAGGTGAGGAAGAAGGTGTATGAGTGTCTAGAGCCAATTTGTGTGCATCATGACACCATTTATAATATATGGCCATGCATACACTTTCACACATTCCATATCCTTTCTTGCAAGATGATATGCGTTAGAACAATGGCATGTTTAACAACATTATTTTGGGTATCTACAAGGAATTTATTCATGAAATTTATGATGATCAACTCTTTATAAAGTTGAAAAAAGGGTTCAATTTTCCTGCCGTGGATCTTTGGGTTGGTTAAGACTCAATGATACATTGCATAGTTTGTGTTATGTGTTTTGACTTTTCTTAAAAAAATCTTTCATATTGTACCTGGAAGCATTTCCCTAAGTTTGAAGTATTTTGGATTATTATTTTATTTCAAATTTGTACATTGGCTAAATGGATAAAAGGATAACATGCATGGACCATTTTTTTTTAATTCATAAAATCCCACTGAGTACTTGTCTTCCACTTCCTTTGCTAAAATTTAATGTCTTAACTTCAGTTGTATCTTTGTATAATGTTTTCCAAATTAGTTTTAATAAAGTTTTAACGAAAATCAATAACTAGTTTTAATACTTAAAGGGAGAATGCCTTTCTAAATATGAATGTAGATATTGGCTTGGGATGAATGTAATTGTTAGAATTTAATTATTTTATCCCTTACAGTAGTTCCAAAAGTACTTTTGCATTATATGTGTTTATCTTACTACACATTGATTTTCATCAATTTATTGAGCATTGATTATATCTTATACTCCTGTATGCTCTGTTTTGAAATTTTGGGTTTTTAATTGATTTCTCCTAAATCACATTTTAAATCATTAATACAACTTCAGAATACTAAGATTTTTTTTTAGTTTATTATCATTAAGATGTGATCTTAGAAGAGGGATATGTTTGAAAGCTTCTTCGAGGAACTTGTAATCAAGGTGGGTTCCGCTACCTCATCTTATAGAACCTTTGGGCATTTACTTTTTAGTGAATGTTTACTATATATGCCCATATTTGTTAATATTAAGTATTATGCAATTTTTGTATCTAGCACTACATTGGCGTATGAAATTTGGGGCAATTTTTTTAAAGTCACAGTTCATAATGAAGACCATCAAGTGGCTTTTATATAAATCAACAACTTTTATTTGTTTCAGAGTCCAAATGGTGTTTGGAACATTTTTGGTGGCAAGCTTTCATGGGACCTGAAGCAATTGTATGTGATGATCCAAATTTTGAGGGGCGTAGAAATCCTTCCAGTGGTATATTTATATTATATTTATTTATGTTTCAACTATAGCAACCATGTTAGCCTGTTGGTAGCATTTCAAGAGAAAGGAAGTAGAGATTTGTGGTTTGGGATAGTAGAAGTTAAAGAAGATTTTGTCAGTGAACTTTTAATGGTTTCTGAAATTTGCTGAGATTTGTGGTTCAATTAGATTGATCTTTTTTATCCCCTAATTCTAAGCCATCATCTGTTAGAGAACTTTTAATGGTTTTTGAAATTTTCTTTAAATATTTTATTTGTCCATATATATTGAAATGTGTTTCAACTAAACTTTTTGTTAATTTTTGGTTCAGGCACTGCTTAAGGCTATAGGAGCTAGTGTCTACTTGGTCAGGAAACTGTTACAAAATGTAAAAGTAATTCTTGTAATTGTCTTTATGAATAAGAGTTGTATTTTTTTAGTTCTATTTATAGAATTATCTAATAAAGTTTTCATATTTTAATTATTTGTTTCAAGCACAATCATATGTAAATTTGTTACATTTGTAATCTTGTAATTATATATTATACATTATATATTATGAATATATTTGGCAATTTGATATTGTATCTGGCAATTTAGCAGTTCTGTTTGATTCTTATCAATTATATGAAATTCCTAGGTATTAGGTGTAAACGTGGAATTATCTAATTTTTTTTATAAAACTATAAAGTTATATACGGATTATCCGTATATAATTATATACAGAAATTATATACGGATTTGTCCGTATATAATTATATACGGATTTATCCGTATATAAGTTATATATAGAAATTATATACGGATTTTTCCGTATGTAAATTATATACGGATATATCTGTATATAATTTAGCTACGATCATTTTATATACGGATTTTTGTCCGTATATAATCCGTATGTAACACTATTTTATATACGGATTTTAGGCCTTACATACGAATTTTGGTCGTATGTAATTTTGTTTTTTCTTGTAGTGCACATGAAAGTCCATATGAGCATCTCACCACATTCAACGAGATTTGCAACACTGAAAAGATCAATGGTGTGCCGGATGAAGCAATAAAACTTAGTTTGTTTCCTTTTTCATTGGGAGGCAATGCTAAGTTGTGGTTGAATTCTTTTCCAGACGAAAGCTTTACTGAATGGGAAGCCATGGTTTCAAAGTTTCTAAACAAATACTTCCCACAATCAAAAATCAACAAAGGGAAGCAAGAGATTTCTTCTTTTAGTCAAGGCATGAAGGAGACGCTAGGTCAAGCATGGGATAGATACAAGAGCTTGTTGAGAAAGACGCCCACTCATGGCTTTGACGAGGCAACAATAGTCATTCTTTTCCTTGGAGGTCTTGGTTCACAAACCAAGTTGATGCTAGATGCCTCAGCTGGAGGCAATATCAAATGCAAAACCCCAGAGGAAGCCACTGAATTGATTGATAACATGGCTACTAATGACAATGAGATGCATAATGAGAGAGGAGCTCCAATTCAACAGAAGGGAGTTCTACAATTGCAATCAAATGATGCCTTGCTTGCATAGAACAAAATCATAACTCAACAGTTGGAAGAAGTGACAAAGAAGCTTTCTCTATTACCTCAAGAGATATATAATATTTCAATGGTTCAACGGTAGCAGAAACAATGGCAGCCACAACCTACTCCATATGCGAAAACCAAAAAATTGGAGGATACCTTCCAGCAATTCATGAAAATGAGCATCTCTTATTGTAAGAATGTGGAGGTTGCATTTAATAGTATGAAGATGAATCTTGGGCGAGTGGTCAACAAGATGGAAGGTTGTGAAAAGAATGCAAAGAGTACTTTGAGGGAAAAATGTAAAACCATTGTAACAAGAAGTGGTAGAGTGTTAGAGGAGAGAAAAATAGAGAGAAAAGAGAGAGAAAATGAGAGTGGAGAAGAAACACTTGAGTGGAAAGATAGGGTTGAGAAAGAAAAAAAGAGAGAAGAGGAAGATGAGAGAAAAAAAGAAAAAGAAAAAGAAGAGGTAGATGAGAGAAAAAAAGAAAGAGAGTTAGAAAAGAAACTTCCTTATCCAAAGACTTATTCAAGGAAGGAGAAAGAAAAACAGTTGGAGCGGTTCATGGAGATGTTTAAAAAACTGGAGATTACCATTCTCTTTTCTGAAGCATTGCAACAGATGCTATCATATGCAAAATTTTTGAAGGAACTCCTTATAAAGAAAAGAAAATACATTGAGAAGGAGACCATTGAAGTGCAAGGTAACTGCATTGCAATCATACAACAATTACCTCCTAAGCTTAAAGATCCAGGGAGCTTCACTATTCCATGCACCATAGGAGAGTTGAAAGTTGGAAGGGCTTTGATTGATTTAGGAGCTAACATTAATTTAATGTCGCTTTCTATGTTCAAAATAATTGAGGGTTGGAACTCAAACCCACTCGAATGGCACTCCAATTGGCAGACAGGTCTCTTAAATATCCGTATGGGGTAGTTGAAGATGTGCTGGTAAAGGTTGACAAATTTGTATTTCCAATGGATTTTATTATAATGGAGATGGAGGAGAATGGAGATGTGCCTCTCATTCTTGGGAGACCATTTATGAAGACTGCTAGAGTTTTAATTGATGTGGAGAATGGTAAGCTTAAAGTGAGAGTTCAAGATGAAGAAGTGAATTTTGATGTATTCCAAGCCATGACACATCCTAAAGATGATAAAGCATGTTTTCAACTTGATATACTTGATGAAGTTTGTATGGTGCAAGAAAGGATGGTACGTTATTCTTCTCCGCTAGAGAAAACTCTTATTGATGCTTGTGAAGACTTAAATGAAGAAGAAGAGAAATTGATTGATGAATGTATGACGAATTTGGAGACATTGAAGGAGATTCCTATGGAGGATGCTAAGTTTGAGACAATTGATACCAAAGAAGAAGTCAAAGCAAAGAAGTTAGAATTAAAGATGTTACCATCACATTTGAAGTATGTTTTTCTAGAAAAAGATGGAACAAAGCTAGTCATCATCAGTAATTCTTTGCTTCCTAAAGAAGAAGAAAAGTTGGTAGAAATATTGAAAGCCAACAAAGAAGCTATTGGGTGGTCAATCTCAGATCTTAAAGGTATAAGTCCAACTTATTGCATGCATAGGATCTTTATGGAAGATGACTATAGGCCGAGTGCTCAACCACAGAGAAGGCTAAATCCTGTCATGAAGGAGGTGGTTAGAAAAGAAGTATTGAAGCTCTTGGAAGTTGGCATTATTTATCCAATCTCTGACAGTGAATGGGTGAGTCCAGTACAGGTAGTTCCAAAGCAAGGTGGGATGACAATAATCTATAATGAGAAGAATGAGCTTATTCCTACTCAGACTGTTACTAGATGGCGAATGTGCATTGATTACAGGAAGCTGAATAAAGCCACTAGGAAGGATCATTTTCCTCTTGCTTTTATGGATCAGATGTGGGAGAGATTAGCATGTCAGGCTTTTTATTGCTTTCTGGATAGATACTCTGGATACAATCAAATTGTGGTAGATCCAAAAGACCAAGAGAAGACGGCATTCACTATACATGCATTCATATTTACTTTTTAGTATTTCCATTTAAATCTACAAGAATTCGTTCACAAGTTTAATTTAATCAACAAATCACATAATTGTTTAGGCCGTGAGTCCTTTGGAAAATGATACTTGGTCTTACCATTTATTATTACTTGATACGATTCGGTTACACTTGTCAAGGGTTAACACTCAGCTTTTTGAACTTATCTTTTTCGTTGATGATACATTGAATTCAGTTAATATGTACTTGGCCTAATGAGATATGTTTGGATGGTTTAGCTAATATGGGTTTGATGAGTAATTACTATCTTGTGTTGCTTTATTGTGTGATTGATGTGGAGATTATGCATGGTCTAGTCTTATATACAGGTGGTTGCTCATGATTGTTAGAAATTGACGCATGATGTTAATTGTGATTAATTTGTTGGCAAGATGTTATTAAACTGTGGAACTTGAGTTAACCTGTGAGAGATTAGGCTCAAGAGCTTGATTGATTGAATGTTATTGCTTTGAAGCATGATTGATTTTGCCTAAGTTTCTATGATTGAACCACTTGTTTACATGTTACAAAAGATCAAGGCCATGCTTTCTTTTCCCTTAGAGCCAATGTCAATAGGTGAACTCAACAAAGAGCAATGTTTTTCTCTAACCTTTGAACCTTGAACCTAAATTTGAAAGTTGAAAAACCCTTTTTGAAATCTTTACCTTGAGTTGAGGAGAGTATGTGTATGTGGTAATGGAGAATGGTTCAAGTTTGGGGTGGTGAGAAACCGGAAAGAACATTGAGGAATTCATGAAAGAGCATTGACCACAAGCAAAATTAAAAAGAAGAAAGAAAAGGTTGAGCTCAATGAAAGTGAAGTTGCGAATAAATTGAAAATTTGGTTTCTCACATAAAAAGCAAAAGAGAGATTAGATGTTAATGTGAATGAATGAATTGTGCACTCTCTTAACTCAAGGAATTTTGTTGTCCAGAAAAACCAATTTTCTTCTTAGCCCAGCCTCAAAAAGTCCTTGTGATGATAACTTGCTTGTGAGTGTGTTTGAGTTGTGGTTAAATGAAAGGCAAAGTTGATTCATGTGACATTGTGATAGTAGAGTGTAAGAGTGTCACCTCACTATACACTTTTGAGTGTTTGAGTGAAACACTTTTTGAGTTCTTCATTGAAACACTGTCTTTGGAGAGGAATAGTTTCATGCATTATAGGATAACATTCTTGCTTGGCTATTGATAATTCATGAGTTTGCATTTGTTATATGTTGTGACTAGATGAGCACCATAGTTGAACTTGATTGGCCAATGCATCAATATATCTTGACTGAGATTTGTATGATAAGCAGATATGAGTGATTACTTGTCTTGGAAGAAAGTGCTTTGTGATATGCTGAACCATTGAAGTGTTGTTTAGGTTGAGTTACATTTTGTTTTGCTTGGGAACAAGCAAAGTTTCAAGTTTGGGGTTATGATAACGGTTGATTTCACCATCATTTGAGAGTAAATTTTGATAACAAATGAACCCTTTTTGACTTAGAAACTTGTTTGTTCTCATGGTTTTAGCTTGTTTTGGTGAATAAGAGAGTTGAGGTTATACTTGAAGATTTTATCAATAAATTCCCGTGATTTTGTAGGAATTGAACTGAATTGGAAGAGGAGTTAAGTTGTCAAGAAGTTGGAACTCATAAAGGACAAAAAGAGCACCAGAAGAGAAGGCTACATAAGGTGGCACTCACGATTGGGCACCTTTTTCTGGACCCTCAGCGTTGGAACTTCACATTCACGCCTAGGCACCCTTTTTGGGGCGATGAGTGCCAATCTTCCTGTAACGTTTCATGCTTGGGCGCCCTCCAAGAGACGCTGAGCGCCACTCCTTTGCAAGGTCGCTTGGGCGCCCTAAGTAGGGGCGTTAAGCGGTGTCAACGTTGGCCCTTGATCCAATTCACCCCTATTTAAGGATTTGCTCGACCTAGAGAGAGTATCTTTTGAAAAAATTAACACAAATTGAGATTTTTCCAACTCTTTGGAGGCAGAAGTGAATGCGGAACCTCTCCTCTTTAGTTTTTGGGGTTTATCTTTCATTCTCATTCCATCGTTCATCTAGCTTCCCCACGACAAGGGGGAACTAAATTCAATTTGTTGTTGGGGGATGATGTAACCTTGTGAACTCTCATGTATTTGAATTGGTTTTAATTATATATGTTTCTTTCATCAATTGTTAGGGATTTTCTCCTTTGCTCTATGCTTGTTATGTTTTGATCGTTCATGACATGATTTTATGGTCTTCTTTGTTATTGGGAAATACCTAGAAACCATAATTTGGAGAATCTCTCCCAAGAGCAATATTGCCCAGGGATGGGGGATAGGAGGATTGGTCGTCTTAATCTTCTAATCTTAATGCAGAATTAATTATTAGGGATGTAAGGGATTGTGCTCTAGTAATTAAGGATAGTCTTTCTTCGTCGAGGGATCGGGTTTTAAGTACTTTAGAAAGTGACGTTAACAATTGAATGAAGAAGACGAATTTGTATATGCATGAGAGTAAACTAGGTGAAATCTAAACCCCAACAACATACTCATCTCATAATTTCAATATCATTCATTAACCTTTGTGTTTTTCTTCAATTGATCAAAAGTGCATTCATATTTACTTTCTCGTTTTGCATTTAAAAATCCTAAATTGTTCTTCAAATTCTTAATTAGTTAAGTAATTACATGATTGTCTAGTGTCGTGAGTCTCTTAGGAAACGATACTTGGTCTTACAATTTATTATTACTTGATACGATTCGGTACACTTGTCGAGGTCTTAACACTAGTAATTAAGGATAGGCTTTCTTCGTCGAGGGATCGGCTTTTAAGTACTTTAGAAAGTGACGTTAATAATTGAATGAAGACGAAGAATTTGTATATACATGAGAGTAAACTATGTGAAATTTAAACCCCAACAACATACTCATCTCATAATTTCAATATCATTCATTCACCTTTGTGTTTTTCTTCAATTGATCAAAAGTGCATTCATATTTACTTTCTTGTTTTGCATTTAAAAACCCTAAATTGTTCTTAAAAGTCTTAATTAGTTAAGTAATTACATGATTGTTTAGTGTCGTGAGTCTCTTGGGAAACGATACTTGGTCTTACCAACTATTATTACTTGATACGATTCGGTACACTTGCCGAGGTCTTAACTGGTGTTCGGATGTTGTGTCACTCTCTTGATTTCTTTTGAATTATTCCTTGTTCTGCATCTTGACTTTGCCCAGGAGTGCAAAAGAATAAGTGTGGTCTCTTTTGATGAATCGTTATTTTGTACTATTCACTTAGCTTTTCGCACTAAATTGTATTAGTGAATTGTATTTAATTCTCCATTATTGTCTCATTTTCACTATTTGGGCTTAATTTAAGTTGTAATTCTTATTTTAGTTAATTCAAATTATTTGGGCTTAATTATTCCAATTATTATTTGTAGGACAATTTTGGAATCATATTTTGAGACAACAATAGTGTGGCCACGTCAACAATTGTGTTTAATTTCGTTTGTAATTTTAATTCTTTTAATTTTGGACCAGATTTGGTTTTGGGCCTAGTTATTTTGGTCAAAAATTAGGAGAAGCCCATATGAGGGCATTTTTCGTCTTTTAGGGCTTTTAAACCCTTGGAATAAAATTTCATTTTCTTCTCTCCCTCATTTTTTTCGTTTTCTTAGGTCTTGGTGCGTTTTCAAGCCCCCTCTCCCCCCTCCTCTTGTGGGGGTTTTAAGTTTTGTTCTCTTTTCCCTCTTTAAGTATTGAACCTCATTTTTTTTTTTGCAAATTAATTTTGTTTTCTGTTGTGTTCTTAATTATGTTTTTCCAGTTTCACAATGTATTTTCCAATTTCGCATTTGAATCCATTTACGTTTTTTAGCTCTGCATTTACGTTTTCCAACTTTGCATTTGCGTTTTCCATCTCTGAATTTACGTTTTCTTCCTCTGTTTAGTGCACTCATTTCTGTTTCAATTCGTTTTGATGTTGTCTCGTTTATGCATTGTTGAATTTTGTTTTCATGGAAGTTTAGTTAAGTTGGGTTGGTAACTGGAATGATTGTGAAGTTTGCTTGAGATTACTGGACCGTATTGTGTTTCAGCAACTCTAACTTAGCTAATATTGAATCTTCGCTTAGTTGATGAAGTTGTATGGTTCAGAATTGATTCGATATGAGCATTGCGTTTGTTTAATTCGCTTTTATGAAAACATGGTTCGTCTTCGCTTAATTGGTTAGCTTATGTTGAATTAAGGGATAGAGTAATGTATAATTGTTGGTTAATTTGTGATTGGAAGCATGTATTTGAGCTAGTAACCAATCATTTTTAATCTGTGTTTGAATTCATGCTATAATTTGGTTGATTTTAGTACACAAATTTGTCTATAAACCAACTCCACCACATGTTCGACCTATTGCTTAAACCAAAGTTTGGTCCTCGACTCTATTCCTAGAATGTCATGTGGCCACTACTAAAGTAAATATTCTTCAATGTTGGAGGATGATAACAGTTTGTTTAACCGTTATTTGAGAGTAAATTGTGATAACAAATGAACCCTTTTTGACTTAGAAACTTGTTTGTTCTCTTGTTTTTAGCTTATTTTGGTGAATAAGAAGTTGAGGTTATACTTGAAGATTTTATCACTAAATTCCCTTGATTTTGTAGGAAACTGGGATGAATTCGAAGAGGAGTTAAATGTCAAGAATTTGGAACTCAAAAATGACAAAAAGAGCACCAAAAGAGAAGGCTGCTAAAGGTCGCAGGACGCTTGGGCGCCCTCCTCTAGGGCCCTCAGCGCAGCAGTCTCGCAGTCACACCTGAGCGCCCTTTTAGGGACACTGAGCACCAGTCTCTAAGTAACGTTTCACGCCTGGGCGCCCTTCCTGGGGCACCGAGCTCCATCCTCTCGCAAGCTCACCTGAGCGCCCTCAATAAGGGCGTTGAGAGGTGTCAACACTGGCCCATGATCCAATTCAGCCTTATTTAAGGATTTTCTCGACCTATGAAGAGTATCTTTTGACAGAATTGACACAACCTCTTGTACTGTGTGCTCAGAGGGCTGAGCATTAACATTCGTCAGGTCATAGCTAATGAGATACAAGTATGTGCCAACACTATGAACAGCAAAGCACCTTTGGGCATCCCTCTTTGATTACACACTTATGTGAGCTAGCTGGGGTGAATATCTCTGCACCACCATTTGAGAGGCCTAGGAAAGCTATTGATAAGGCCTATTACAAACAATATTGTGGAGGTGATGAGGCAGCTCAGCCAGTACCACCCCGTCGTCTTCGTAGAGCGAGAAGACCACCACAGAGTCAGGCATCTGCAGATCCTCATGAGGCAGAGCCATTTCAGATGAGGGATATGTATATGTCTCTCATAGATGCCTAGATGCAATCTATTCACAGAGGGTAGGTGGCCACAACTGAGATGATTATTGGGATGTATGATACACCCCCAGTACATAGGTGGACCATGGATGAGTTTCATAATGTGGTGGCATGGCCAGAGGAGCAAGCTCAGGGCAGTGGAGCTGGAGCAGCTGGAGCTTCATCTATGGATCATGATGATGAGGATGCCTTTGAAGATGCTGAGGATGATGAAGAGGAGGAAGATTTAGATGACAACATGGGTTGATGAGGAGTTGAGATAACATCTACTGATGGATGCTATCACCTCTAGAGCAGGATTTTTATTTGTTGTTTTGTTGAACTTATTTGCTTCTGGTTTTAGAATAGGGTTGTGATGTACTTAGTTTGAAACTTTATTTGTTATGATGGTTTGCTTGTGACTTATGCATGATGATGAGTATTGCTTGATGATGCTTGGATATTGATTGATGTTGAGATTTTGCACTATATGCTTATATACAGGTGGTTGTTCACGAGCTATGTGAACAAATGCATGATGTTGTGATTGTGATTATGATGCTAAGCATGATGTGTATGTGGAATATTGAATTAGCCTATGTGAGGGTTTGAACTCCAGAGTTTTTGGTGAATGAATGTTATTACTTTGAAAGCATGAATGACTTTGCCCAGGTTTATATGATTGAATCACTTGCTTGTATGTATCATATGATCAAGGTAATCTGTTGTTACCCTTTATTAGCCAAATGCATGATTTTAGCCCAATAAAAGAGAGCACAATGTGTTCTATCCTTTGAACCCTTAGCTTTGAACATGATAGAAAACCCTTTTTGAAAAGTTTTACCTTGAGTTGAGTTGAAGATATCTTGTGGTATTGATAAATGTTCAAGTTTGGGGTTGTTAGGTGGTTTAATTTCGGTCAAAACAAGGAAAAACAAGCATAAAACCCATTCAACTCTCTTATTCTCCTAACTTAAGCCAAAAGCATGATTTCAAGCTAGTTTCTAAGTCATAAAGGGTGTTTTTAATATCAAAATTAAGTATAAAAATAACGATTTTTCAACCGTTATCAGATACCTTGCTCCAAGGGGGTAGCATCTTAGGAAGTGGAAGATGTGTTAAATTGGATACAAGCTTGCAACCTAAAGTGGCACTTTTGCTCATAAATTAAGTAGCGTTTCAACACTTTGCACCATAATTTTCCACCCAGTTTTGGCCAACACCATTGCAGATTTTTCCAGCTTTTCATTCTGTAACATTTTAAGCTTTGTTTCAAAGAAACTTACCATTTTGTATCACGGAATGATACGCTGTCGTTGAAGCTATCAAATTAATACTACTTTTCAAGGCAACTTCAGTATTGCCAAGTAGTATTCAAGAAGGTAGATAGGGCTAAAGTAACCTTGAGTCGTCTCCCAACGAACACGGAATTGCTTTTGAATATCTGACTCTTACGAATGCTATGCAATGCTTATGAATACAAGTAATGTTTGGAGAATGTTTAAAGAACAAATAAGAAACTTAAAAACAATTACGATGAAATAGGCTAATTCCACTGCTTTTCCAAGATAGATTCATCATCGGTTATTCACGGATAATTGTTCAATTGATTATTGTTTAAGTTTCAAATTAATTAAAGTACATTCTTAAGTAATTCGAGGGCGATCATGCATTTAACCAAAGTAAATTCTCAATCAAATGCAAAACCTTTCTAGATTATTCACAATAAATTCAACCAAAGTACATTCTCAATCAAATTCTATTGTGTTTAATTATGTCTATTCTTAAATCTCCTAACCAAATTAAAAGCTAATCAATCAA
>JAHCHA010012875.1:93460-114859 GCA_027742795.1 Vigna hirtella
GACATAATTATTATATGATGTTTATATCAAAGTATCTATGCATGTTAACTCACCCTACTTGTTTGTGTTTGGGTATGTGCGATGATCGTATAATTCGTTATACGGGAGCAGATGAAGGAATGTTGTTCGACCAAGTGCCAAGGCAGAGAGAGATAGAAGAATAAAGTAGAAGAATCCAAGTTATATTATGATTTTGGAGTTGAAATCCGAGTTTAAAACATGTATAGATAAATATGAACTATAAATTTTAAATTGTGAGATTTCGAGATGTTACCTTACATGTAAGGTTACAATATATAAATTATGCATTATCAAGTGTGAGATTATGGGATGTTACAATATGCTCTCTCTTTTTTCAAAATTTTGATGAAAAAATTGTTTAAATAAATCTTAAAATAGGTCTTATCTTTTTATTATCTTATGGCTTATCAATGTATATACAACATCTGGTAATGTACTTTGTGGCATCAATGGAAAGTCATAGAACATTTTCTCCATAATTTTTTCCAAAGAGGAAAATGAAAATTTTTCACCTAGTAAAGAAATCGTTTTAACATGGTTTTTCTATAAGATTAAAGAAAAATTAGAAATCACATGGGAATATAATATGCAAGTTAATAAATTAAATTTTGAGAATTGTTAATTTGGATTCAGAAAGATGGAAATTGTTATAATTGAGTGTGGACTTTTGAACAAGTGACAAGATCCTTGATGACTTCAATGTTCTTTATAGCAAGAATTGAATGTCTCTTATTCGAAGGAGGAAAATTTATTTGTAAAAAACTTTTCAATGTTCAAGTCAGTAATGTGTTTTTATTTCTTGGTGAAATATTATGTATATTTATAGGGTTTTTGGATCTTATGAGGTTGTTGTAAAAATTGATAATATCAACAAATATAACAACTTAATATTTATATGTTAAATTAACAAGATAATAATGACAATGCAATATTTTATCTAGTTAATTGTATATTTTGTTGATATATGGTATTAAAAGATATTATAACATAATCAAACTATTGAGATTTGGTAATATATTTTGTTAATATATGGTAATTACACCAACAAATATCTCTTAGAATATTATTTAACAACTTTTAAGTCAATAATGCTATATGCACCTTGTTGGACCATGTTATTTAGTATATTTGTTGGGTTGAGTACGTACATAAGCCCCCCTAAGCTTAAAAGTTTGATTAACATAAAGGAAATGCTTATTGCGATTATGATTGGCCCTTTGGCCGATTTGTAGTCAACTATATGTTTGCAATTAGATAGGTCGTTTAGTCGGATTGTTTGTGGTCTTTGACTTTGTAGGTGGAATGGTCGTTTCGCCAAACTATATGTGGTCTTCTTTGACTTTACAGGTAGATTGTGTAAGATCCATGAAAAATATTTATAATAGTAAATTTTAGCATTTTATTAGTAATAATAATTTTAATGGATAGAAAAATGTAAATTTTGGATATAAAATTATAGTAATTCTAGAAGGAGAGGTTCAAATTTTTGATAACTTATTTAGGATTTTTTTAAGAAAATTGAATAGTAAAAAGTGAATAGTGAATAGTAAAGTGAATAGTGAATAGTAAAAAAAAATTAAAAAAATAAATAGTGCCAAAGTGATAAGAAAGCCACGTTGATGCAAAGAGGATCAGATAGAATTTGAATTAAAATAATATTTTTAATAAAATAAGGAATAGTAAAAAAAAAAAACAAATAGTGCCAAAAGTTTAGCCTATAAATAGAAATCAGAGGAATGGAGTTTTTGCACCAAGAAGTAGAGAGAATTATGAGAAAAGAAGAAATTAGGAAGTTTTTGGAGTAGGAAGAAATTTTAGAGTAGAGGTTTTGAAGAGTTTTCGGGGAAACAAATTCGGAGCAAGAGAAGTCTGAAATAGAGGTAGGGGAGCTAACCTTTCTAAGCTTTTATATTTTGATTTAGTATTGTTTTATTACTATTCATGTCTTGAAATTCTGTGTGAATACTGTAAATGCTTACTGTATATTTTTATATTGAATTTTTGTGTCAATATTATATGTTGTTATTTTGAATCTGTAAATAAGAAATTTGTTAAAACTAGTTGAGGAACACTTTGGCTAAGGAAAGACTTGGTACTTAAGTTGTCCATTGTGACGCACCTCTCTTTCCTGGAAGTCTACTCGACAAGCTTTTAACTTAAATCTTGTTGAACAAATTATGTACTGTTAAACTATTGTGCAATATATCTCGTTGGAATGAATTCATGTTATTGTGGTAGATACGAAATTATGAATTTTAATTGTGATGATTGTAATTTATTATATTGGATTTAAATTTATGCGTCTGAACATGATATGAGTATTATGGGGAGATTTCGTAGTGGTATAATATGAGTTGAGGAATGTGAGTATTGTATGAATCTCGTGGAGAGATTCTGTAATGATGTGGTAATTGTGTATATGTTGATGTTGAGGGTTCTGTAGTTGAAGGTTATCCTGATACTCTAATAATCATCTAGTCTCAAGTAGAGAGGGATGAATTATGTGGTGAGAGGAGCAGGAGGTCCTGGTCTATGTGCCGGTTTTGGACATAGTGTTGAGGACTAACCTTGTGAATGGTATGGAGTATTTTGGAAGTGTATTTGTAAGAAGAAGTAGAAGTCATCACAAGTGCATAACCTCCCGTGACCGCTCATCAACGTATCATCCGGATGAGTGTCTTTTGGGTATTGTGGTGTTCATTGGGTATTGTGGAACGAGTGTCTAATAGGAATTGTGATATGATGGTTTGAGGGTGTTTGACATAATTATTATATGATGTTAGTATCAAAGCAATTATGCATGTTATATAAATGATTTGTTGCATGTTAGCTCACCCTACTTGTTTGTGTTTGGGTATGTACGATGATCGTATAATTCGTTATACGGGAGTAGATGAAGGAATGTCGTCTGATCCAGTACCAATGAAGAAAGAGATCGAAGAATAAGTTAGAAGAATTCGAGTTATATTTAGGAGTTTATAGTTGAAATCTGAGTTTAAAATATGTATAGACATATATCAACTATGAATTTTTAAGTATGAGATTACGGGATGTTACCGTAAATGTAATGTTACAATATATAAATTATGAATTATCCAGTGTGAGATATTGGGATGTTACAGATTGACCATTTGACCAAGGTGTAGGTGACCGTCTTTGACCATGGATGTTGTCTTAAGCGCTTTGAATGATTGACTTTGGCATAATCTCATGTTGCTTATCTACGCAATGTGGCACTAACTTAGGAAGGCTCAGGTGCCACCTGAGAGAGATTAACTTGACGCTACCATCTAGGCTAAGGTGTCGCTTAAGCGAACTTAGCTTATCCAACTGTTTAGGTAGGCTTGAGTGTCGCGTTTGCGGGCTTAACTTGTCCTACCGTCTAGGTAGGCTCGGATGTCGCATTTGTAGACATAACTTGTGCTACATTCTAGGTAGGCTTAGATGTTGTGCTTGTATGTGCTTCCATCTTAGTTAGACTTTCTAATAGTGGATTACTTATAAAAACCCTACAAAATGCCAATCTTGCTTGCAAAAAGAAGTTGAACCATATTTTTATTTCATAGTTGGATTAACTACACATTCTTGGAGGAGTTTTACATCATTGTGGTCAAGACCATTTGGTTAATGTGATATGCAAAGGCTTATTCTTTGCACATGCCTTTCAAAATGGTCAAAGTTGGGAAGTCATTCATCATGGTATTATAAAAAGACAATATAGTTGATAAACTTCTTGATCCTTTAGAGGAGGTTTCTACTGAGTATAATGAGTCATTAAGAATAGAACTATTACATCTCATTTATAATTGTAGAATACAGTTTGTTGCTTTTCCTTAAGAAGCAACTACCACACCTACAAATATTAAGTTATTGTATTATAAGCTTGATGATTTGATATTAAAGCATGTCGAGAACTCGTTTTTTTACGTAATTAGGCAAATGTGTCAAGAAAATTATGAAAATAGGTAAATTTTTAAAAAATTATGGGGATAAGACTACATTAATTTAAATTGAAAGTTACGAGGAGTTAATGACTTCTATTAAGGAAGTCATAGAAAGTGCATAACTTCATTCTAATGTTGTTAGGAAGAGTACATGACTTCACTTAAATATTGTTAGAAATGCACAATTTCAGTTTTTATCCCATTTTTTATTTGTTTTTTTTAAATTGCATTTAAAAATTAATAATGAAAAAAAATTAAATATAAAATCATGTTAAATATATTAGAAATAGTGCGTTAATATTTTTTAATTGTTTCAAGTTTTTTTAAATGAATATGAAAATTTTAGAAGTATACGATTAAATATTTTCTAGGTTTAAATTTTTTATTTCTTTGATTTTGTAATAATATTTTATTTTCGAAATTAATAATAAATTAGGAGGATAATTTAAAAGAAGAAACTATATGTATATAAGATGATATTTATGGTTGAATTTTCTAAAATTATATTTCATAAATTTAATTGTAAAAAATTTAATTTTAATAACTTTTTTTTTGTAAGTTATTAAAAAACACTTTTGGAATTATTTATTTTAAAATTTATTCCACCTAATAACATCTATGGACTTTTTATCCTTAATTACAATGCTGTAAATGTTATAAAAATATGATAAACTTTAATTAAAATATGATAAACTTTAAAAACACCTCCAACAATCTTAATTAAGAATGAAAATGATGACCAAACCTCTTAATTGGAGTGTTGTGATGTTATAAAATATGATAAACGTTGTATTTTTTTACTTGTTTTTCACTTAATACAATAAATAATTTCGAAAGACATAATAAATAAGTTAGATGTTATAAAAATTACTCAAAAACACCTAAAGAAATAACATTTTTATAAATTAAACTAGTTTATTTTTTTATTATTGAATCACTTCTTTACCAATCAGAATATTATAAACATTTTGTATTAATTAACATAATGCTAAGCACACTAGTACAGTCAGGGGAAATGACACCGGTTAATTTTGTCTATAGGCAGCGGTTTCTGAACCGAGGCATATCCAGGCGAGGTAAAAAGTCTAATATTTTTGGTCTCGGTTATAACCGAGGCATAAAAAGAGAGGATTTGGCCTCGGTTCAGCCATAACCGAAGCAGTAAAGTTTTTGGTTTTTTTATTTTTTTTTTCGTAGGACTTTATGCCTCGGTTCCCTATAACCGAGGCAGTAAGTCCCAGTCTACTGCCTCGGTTCAGGCTATAACCGAGGCAGTAGACTCTTTTTTTTTTGTTCTCATCCGCAACACATTCTGCTTTGGGTTTGACCATAACCGAGGCCGTAAGTGGTCTTTCGACTTCGGTTTTGACCTGAACCGAGGCATATAAGTACGTTTTTTTTTTTAAAATGATGTCTGTTTCTGCAACATTCCCAACCACAGAAACAGACCTGCATATATTTTTATAACCAGAACAGTCCAGAATAATGCAGAAACGTATATTTTAAATTAAAATTATATTAAAACATAAATATATTGAATGGAATCATAAATCAACTTCTTAGAAACATAAATCAATCCAATGTAATCATAAATCAAGTTTCAAGCATAAATCAATGCAATGTACATCTTAAACTTATAATAATGTAGAAAAACATAAAACAACTTAGAAACATAAACTTAGAACTTACTATATCCTAATATCTACTACATACTATTATATAAATGAATTACATATTTAGCAAGTGTTTTCCTCACAAGTTGAATTGACTTCTCTGGAATTGGAGCAGTCCTATTAAATCTCTGCATAAAACACAATGATTTTAATTAGTGTATATGAAATCCAAATATAGAGAAAATAAAATTCAAACCTAAATATTACCGTTTCCCATCCAGTGGTGTAATGTGCACGAATGATGGTCATCATCCAAAACATAACGTAGTAACCACATTCATATGACCCCATTTGTCTATTACACTACAATATATCATCATAATTATAAAATGTTAAGTAACATCATTTGAATGGAACCAAATGTAACAAAGTATGGACTAAAATATCAAACCTTAAGGGCAACCCATGCAAGCTTTTTAGCTGTAGCAGTAGATCTCCCAGATAACATCATATGTGTTGCAAGGGAACTATTAAAAAAAAATTATTTAGCATACATTTATATAACAAAAAATTCCACACATTGAGATTCTTACCAATCTACTACATGTCTAAGAGGGCTGGGAGGAGACTTCTGCAATGAACAAAACCAGACAGCAGTGTTCTCCGGTATGGAGATCACAAGTAGCTGCCAATGACACCTGAAATTGGTAATAACTTATGAATCATATACCAAAATTAATAAATGAATGTGTTGAAGTTAACAAACTTCACTTACCCATGTATATAAGGGAGAAAATATATCTCCTTCCACATTCCAAAGCAGGTGGTGATGTATGTCTGGATATCATCAAATTTATTTCTTTCATGAGTCATAGAAGGGTCAATGAACCCATATACATCGTTGAACCCCTTCTTGTTACTAACATCAAACATATACCTAAAATGAAGAAATAATCTGATATAAGTAAGTTGATAAAATAGAATTATATATAAAAGTTTTCATAAACTTACATCATCCACAGCTGAATAAGTGTAATATTAATTTCTTCTCTACCCGACGCAAGCTCCCTAACATCTTGATGATGCAAGTACAATGGGATCTGAGCTTCTCTTCCAAATGTAGTAGAATCCCAATATACATTCATCGGCACATCTGAAATGATTTTAGCAAGCTCGTCTAACGCACCAAGAGGGTCATACTCAGATAAATGAGTCTTCTTCGGTGGAGGACTTCCCTCTTGACCTATCTGCTGTTAAATGCAAAAATGGTTATGTTATAACGTCAATTAGAAGTAAATATTAAAATTGAAAAGTATATAGTACGAGTGTTTACCGGGGGATTAGATACATCACCAACCAAATGTCTAGGCCAGGTGACAAAGGACTTAAATGCTTCTTCCACAGTGAAGAACTCATCTGTAGGCACAGGAAGAACGGCATCCGCTATGACAACTTCATCCACCGTGACCTTGACCTCATCTTCTGCAAGCTGTACACCATGCACTACAGTGGCTGTCTCATAAACTGTACCACGAGCCACTAGCATGGTCCTAGTATCAGAGAGAATATATAACTGACATGGACGAGTGTCATCCATGTCGTCCCCTGGGGCACCGGCAGCTGAGCAACTTCCTTTACCGCTTCTACCTGTCAAATTAAATGTTAGGTTATGCAAAAAGTAAATTAGTAACCAAAATTAGGTTATGCAAAAAGTTTACCTGTAGGGGGCACAACATGTTCCGCTACAGGAGATGGCGGAGGACGATTGCCATAATCCTCATAATGCTGCTGGAACTGGCGTGCAACCATTTCAGCAACTTCATCATACAACTCTGCTCGAACCTTCTTTGTGATCTCCTGCGTCATCTCTTTTCGTATTTCCTCCTTCATCTTTTCGTATGAATATGGACGCGAGGAAGACCCAAAAAATTGTCGTATGCCTATGCCAGTCCCAGCACCACGCACCCGTCCTGGGTGCTCAGGTCGTCCAATAGCTGTGGCAAGAATATCTTGACGACCTTCTTGTGTGAATTGACCTTGGGAGCTCTGCTCAACCAAGGAGTCCTGTCACATAACAAAAGTTCAAAATCATTTGAAAGATCTATGTAATATATATAACAAAATTAATATGTACAGATCGAAGAAATGACATCTTACAATTCTTTCAGATATTTCTCTGGCAGACTCGGAAGTGTAGGAGCCCGATGGTCTTATACGGGCTAACTTCCACTTCTCGTGCCGAGATGGTGGTGAAGGAGGAGGAGGAGGGTCACCACCCTCAGATAGTGGAAGTCTACTATCTGACTTCTGTTTCATTATTTTTTCTTCCAGCTTCCTATATCCACCACGAGACAGTAGGTGTGGATTTTTATTCTGTGCTTTTGACCTTTTTTCCTGTGACAAAATGAAACAATTGTCATGGTAGAGAATTATGAATGATGAATTGAATGATTTTACTGCACTTACCTGCCACGCCTCGGATGAACGAAGCTCTACAAACTGACGCCATGTTTCTTCGTCAATTGCTGAATAGTTGGAACATGGATTTTCATTACTTTTTGGTCCAAATATATATCTAGACGTCAATTTTGTCTTAAACCCTCGATGTCTTTCTGCAATTGCAGATAAACACTTATTCCTTAAGCTCTCGACATTTGGCATATCAAATGTTATCTGCAACAAAGAAATATAACCTTATATCAATACAGATTTATCAATATAATGAATATAGAATTTGGAGCAATATTGCTTAACTTACCAATAGATCTTGCCAGATGAGATTCCGATCAGCCTCAGAAACATGGTCAAAGGATGGAGTAAGTATAGAGATACGATCACGTGCTAGTACTCCAAGGTAAGACCTAAATACATCTGCATTTGGGCCAGATGCAACTCCAGTGACCACGTCAATAATGGCAGGTGTCCTCTCACCTGCATTTCTTCTAAGTATAAGTTGTCGTAACCTCGTTGCTCCTCTCGTCCGTCTAGAAGTGGTGGGGACTTCATCGCCTGACGAATGAGGTGACTCAGCCATATATCTGTCAAGATAAATAAGATGAAATATTTATAAAGCACTTATAAAATAACATATATTATTTAACAAAAGCCATAAATATTTACACAAACATGAACTTGATAAATCTGCATTGATATAAGGTTATATTTCTATATTCATTATATTGATAAATCTGTCCATTGCTCGCCTTTAAATTCATGAGCCTTAACACCGCTGACAACCATGTGAACTTAGTTGAACCCGCATACAAAGGAGTCTCCGCATCAGTGGACATCGTTTCATACACATGCGCTTGGGCAAAAGCTTCTGCGCCAACATCGCGGATCATGTCCTCTAAGTTGTCTTCTTCTGCTTCATCTTCCATATCCATTGTTACATCATAAACATTTTCAGTTGGACAGACAGTTGGAAAGTCTGTTAATTCGCCGTGCCATATCCATGTTGTATAACTTCGTATGAAACCATCACAGATAAGATGTTCCCTAATATCACTTGCGTTCAACTTCCTACCATTCAAACAGTTCACACAGGGACATCTGAACTTCACTTCATCATCACCACTTCTACTCGCATTACGTTGCACAAACTCTATAAATTCTTCTACCCCTCTCTCGTACTCAGTGCTGATGCGTGGTAAATTAATCCACCCTCTATCCGTACGCATGTTTACTGAAATTGTTTACACAATTTCAATAATCTTGAATGATCACTTTGATCGTGTTTGTATTCAAGGTGTGACCCTATCCCATTCAAGAAGATTCACTTTTTTTAGTTTATTAAACATATTAATTTTAAACAACATATCTTAAATTTCCCGAAATTTTGCCAGCATTTCGCATTGGTCTTCAGGTTACACGAAATGAAAGTGATTATAAATCACAATCAAATATGCACCCGAAGATCAATACAAAACACAACGACAAATTTTCATGTAATTTAAGACATGTATATTAAAATTGATATGTTATAATAAACTATGAAAAAGTTATTACTCTTCTTAAACTGTCCAACCGGACAATTCAAGATTAATTACTTGTAAATTATTATTACCATCTCCTCTATTTTCATTTCTAAAAAGTATGTTTGTTAAAAAAATATGGAGATAGTAAATAATTTTTGTACTGAATCTTAAACGGGAAACTAAGGCTAATTCATAGTAACAAACAATATATTCAAGCATATCATAAGATTTGAAGAATATATATCCTTATTAAATCAAGTTTATCAAGAATAAATCTTTCTACACTAGCAATAATAATCTACACATTAAAATAACCCTCATATTTATCTCATTTTTCTACACTAGCAATAATAATCTACACATTAAAATAACCTTCATATTTATCTCATACCACACGTAAAACATTTTCTATTTTTTCGTTAGTTTTGATTACTTAACCACAAGCAATGAATTAATTTGGTTAATTTAGTACTGTTTTTCATGCCAAAGTTTCTATATCAATACCACAAATTACACAAGCAATGAAGATGGAGAAAGTTTTAGGATCAATTACCCGGGAGCGTGGCAGCAAGTTGGCGAGAATGAAATCCGCGATTGAAATGGAAGCACCGGCACCGGCGACGGAGAACGAAGCAGAGGCAGTGCAACCACCAAAGCCGAGGCAAACACAGATGGAAGCAGAGGCAGACGCAAAGCGGAGGCACACACGACCACACCGGAAAGGAGGAGACGACGAGGTGGAAACGCCGAGAGGAGGAGACGACAGCCGTGGGAGCAAACGCGGAAGCAGCGTTTTGTTTCTGTAGCGGCGCTGAGAAGAAGATGAGCGAAAATGGTTGCGTTCGCGGAAGAAATTTAAAAGTATATGCCTCGGTTCCTCACCTAAACGATGCATAAACACAATACCACCTCGGTTTAAAACAAACCGGTGCCTAAACAGAAGCTTACTGCCTCGGTTTTTCACACACCCGAGGCATAAACACGTTACGACCTCGGTTAAGAACCAACCGGTGCATAAATGGAAGCTGAAACGTCTGAAATTTCAGAGGTTGGCAGAGCTTTTTCAGGTCTGGATCATCTTACTGCTTCGGTTCCCATCAGAACCGAGTTCGTAGCCTCGCAAGTCTTGTCTGGCAGGTGCGGACAGGTGGTGGCAGGTCTGCAGCAGAGGGATATACCTCGGTTCCTCCAAGAACCGATTTTGATTTTGAGGTTTACGCTTCGGTTCGTTCAGAACCGAGTTAGTAGCGCGTTGCAGGTGTTGGCAGTTCTGCTGACAGGTCTGCTGGCAGACACATATGCCTCGGTTCTGCTTAGAACCGAGTTCATATATAGCTTAAGGCATCGGGTGGTAGCGCAACCGAGGTATATATGGTAGCTTTATTTACGATTCTGCCACCGCGTTTTTATACGCTTCGGTTTTGGTAAAACCGATGCGTATGGGGCGCTTTCAAATCCCATTTTTTTACTAGTGGCAGCAGGATAAATAACTTTTATTTAATTGTCCAAAAGTATGACACCAATAAACTTGCACATCTTCCTTGAATACCAACATCAGATATTTACAACACACACATAATTCAGTTAACTTTCAATTAAGTGAGTTAAACCTCCTTATTCTACGTTAAATAATCTCACATCAACTTTAATTTTATCATTTTAAAAGAAAACTTAATTTTAAACCTTTTGCATATTTTTCTATGCATGTAATTTTTTTTCTATTAATAAAAGTTATAAAACGTTCTATTATGTTGCTTAACTAAACCTTCAATGTTTAAAAGACAATTGCTAACACATTTTTTTGTTTAATTTGTACTAAAAATCTTACTTAAGAAATAAGTTTAATTATATGTTTGTATTTATTTTAATTTGATAATTTAACTTTACATACTATTAATATTGATACATCAAGTATGCAAGAGAAATCAACATGATTTTATCTCAATTATTTAATGTGTTAACTAATGATTTTAACAAAAAAAAAGTGAAAATGAAAATCGAAAAACCAAACTAGTCTCACCTGTTCGTGGGAATCAAAACAAAGACAAAAAAAAGAAAATAAGAAAATGATTTGATGAGTGAGTGAGTGAGTGGCGCTTTTTTAAGCGTTTTCTTTTCACATACTCTGCTTTTTCTTCTTCTCTTCTTTACTCTTCTCTCTTCTTTTCACTTCTCTCTTCTTTCCTTCGCTTCGCTTTTTATTTTCCATTCACAGCACACAAGAGAACACGCAGCAGCACCACCAATGGCGGGTTACAGAGCCGACGACGACTACGACTACCTCTTCAAGGTTGTCCTCATCGGCGACTCCGGCGTCGGCAAGTCCAACCTCCTTTCTCGTTTCACCAAGAACGAGTTCAACTTGGAGTCCAAGTCCACCATTGGGGTGGAGTTCGCCACTCGCACCTTGAACGTCGATTCCAAAGTCATCAAGGCCCAGATCTGGGACACCGCTGGCCAAGAAAGGTTTTGCCCCTTCTATATCTCCTTCCCCTTCTCACAATGCAAGATCATGCTTAACACACTAATGGGTACACTGGTTTCAATTCAAAAACCCTACTTTTTGATGGTCAACAATTATGGGGAAAAAAGTGATTTTTCAAGGGTTGGTTTACTTGGCTGGATCTAGTTTTGCGCATGCACAACTGGGTTTTTGTTGTGAAGTGAAGTGTAATTGGGTGGATCGTGATCTAGTAAGGAAGCTCGCTTTAACTTTTATAATGTGAATGAGTTGTTAATTGGTGTTAAAAAAGGGTAAGTGAAGTGTGTGTTTGAGGAATCAGCCAATTTGGTTTGTGACTTTTGTTGCTTGTCTTGTGCTAGATTTGGTTTGTGGAGTTGGTAAGACTTTTTGTTTATGAGATCGGCGTGGCGATGCGGTGTTTAAAAAATGGAATGAACCGGATGTTGTTGATGTCATTCTTTGATGCGCTTTTGGTGTGAAATTGGAATAGATTATTTCCTGATGATTTGTTCCGTGTTATTTGATGAGTTTGGCATCTTGTGTGCGAGTGTTGACATGGTCAAATTTGTTAAATGGGGTTTCAACATTGAATTGGATGATGGTGTGCGATTGAAACTAGTGATTTGTAAAGTCTCTAAATAGAAATTTGTGTAGCACTTGAATTTGAAATGCATTGAATTGGAAGGGACACTGAATTCAGTTGAACATGACTAATAACTAATTGATATCTGACTAGATTGTAGGTTGTAGTTTGCACTACATTTGGATCTTGTAATGGCTCATGCACAATTAATGCTTCATTGCATGGTTTTCTCCTTCTTGAGAAAAGGCTATCTACTGTTGTGTATCAGTGATTTCTCTTTTCACTATTTGGTTCAATGTCGTATTGTCTTTGTCTGGTAGGTGTTGCTATTGAAAATACAATACTGATAACTTAAACTATTTATACTCTATTTGTCTGTAAGTGGATATTCCCAATGTGAAAAACTTAAAAATTTTCTATGATTTGATTTTTAGAATTATTCTCTTCATGATCTGACCTTGGAATTATTGTGCAAATTTCTTCATTTTAGATCTTACTTCTATGGGTAAATATGCTGAACTTTAGCTTTTTCATTTCTACCTTATAGCTTGGGAAGGGTTTGAAAGATGTATACATGTGTGGATTTTTTTATCATATGTGATCTCAGATGAACTTTGGCCTGGTTTTGCACATAAAACAAGCATGCCTTGATCAAGCATATGCCAATAGAAATTGAGTATTTCATTTGATACATGTTGTATGAACTGAAAGATCCCTTGAAAAGTTAATTTCTGACCTTTTTCTTGGGCTACGTACTTGAGTGATTAATCATACTCCTTGGTTGCATCATTCCATTTTTGTGGAAACTCTAGTGAGGTTATTGAGCCTTATAGAATAATAAACAAGTTCTGTTTTATACTAAAGGAAAATTGCATCTGTAAGTTTTTAGGCTGACACACCAATGATATTTTAATCACTCATCGTCATCCTTGCTGTACTCATTACAAACTATTCCAATTTGAACAACCAACATGATGGTGAAAATTTGGTTGAATTATTAAGTAAGCCCCTTAACTCTGGAAATTTTCAAGCAGTCCCTTTAACTAATTTTTTTTATTAGGTTCCTTGACGATGCCATTTTTTAATCGAGTCCCCAGGGTTTTTAAAACTGCCATAAATTGTGATTTTCTAGCAGTTTCAAGCTGCAAAAGAACTAACCTAGGGACTTGCTTTTTTTGGTTTAGGGATCCAATTAAAACAAAAGTTTAGGGACCTATTTGAAATTTTAAAATTAGTTCAAGGATCTACTTAGTAGTTTAACCTAAAAGTTTATTTTACAATTTCAATATTTTGGCCCATAGTTCTATTTACTGTCAATTATTCCCTTCAAAAGTTCAACAAACTGTGGCTCTTTCTTCATCAAGATTTCCTTGAAAAAAACTCTACATAACTCCCCTTTCTCCCAACCAAAACCCTTATAAGCACCACCTATTCTGGTAAGAATAAAGTGTTGTTGAACTTTTACTGCATGCATCACTGACTTTGTATTGACCCTCTTCGTGGAAAAGAATGATCTAATATGGATTATCCTACTTTCAAGTGCTGGATATGGTCTTGCGGTCTTATTCAAGTTCGAAAGAAATGTCACAAATGTGTCCTCTTGGTTTCTGTTCTCTTGCCTCATGATCACCTTAATTAATGCGATTCTACGTGGATGCTTAACAAGCCATTTTTTTTTTTGTTAATCACATGTATCATGTTAACCAGACTTCCCACAAACTTGCATCTTGTTGATTCACAGTGTTTCTCTTTGCAGGTATCGTGCGATCACCAGTGCATACTACCGCGGCGCAGTGGGTGCACTTCTGGTGTACGATGTGACTCGGCATGCAACATTCGAGAATGTTGACAGATGGCTGAAAGAGCTGCGAAACCACACAGATGCTAACATTGTGGTGATGCTTGTTGGAAACAAATCAGACCTTCGGCACCTGGTAGCAGTTACAACAGAAGATGGGAAGTCGTATGCTGAGAAAGAATCACTTTACTTCATGGAAACCTCAGCTCTGGAGGCCACCAATGTAGAGAATGCATTTGCTGAAGTTCTGACTCAAATCTACCGCATTGTTAGCAAGAAAGCAGTAGAGGGTGCTGAGAATGGAACTGCATCTGTGCCTGCAAAAGGGGAGAAAATTGACCTCAAAAATGATGTCTCTGCTTTGAAGAGAGTTGGATGCTGCTCAAGCTGAGGGAGGTTCTGAAGTTGGAAAACATAGCTGTTCAATTGGTTGGTATCGGCTCTGTTGTACGTGTAATATTCTGAGAAATACGAACTAGAAGAAAAGTCAAATTTAATGTCATAGCTTGTTAGACTATTTGTGTAACCTTAAAAAAACTAAGTTTGGTGTTTCAATAGGAGCTGCTGGAGAAGAAAGTTGATTGCTAGTCTTGTTGTAGTAGTGCTGTTATTATTATTGTTTTTGAAATGTTTTCACATCCAAAGAGGTTCAAGCTTGGAATTAATTGAAGCTATTGTTTCATTTAAAGTTTTGTGTAGCATTATATTATGTGGTTATGCTTCAACACACACATGTTATCATGGAAACAAGTTTCAAACATTTGTTTGACTACAAATACAGGGGACACAAACAGGAAAAAAAAGTATATATAACTTTTTCAAGTTATAAATAATTTTATGTAAAGTTATAAACTTTTTAAAGTTTGTACTGTGTTAAAATTATGTAAAATATTATGTATAGTTGACTTAATATAAATGTTATATACTATTTGTTGAAAATGATGATTTACATAATTTTCATAAAATACAAGATTGAAATGTTTTATAATTTAATTTATTGATAAAATACAATTATAATGAAAAACATATATAATCAAAGTATTTTATATATAATGCACTTATATTTACTCTTTTTTTCTACTCATTTAAAAGAGTGAAGACAAGTTTTTTCACTCAATTGTTTTATTATTTCTATGTATCTAAAATATATATTTTTTATTTTTATCATTGTTATATATGTTCCTTTCTATTTTTTCTTTTTCTGTCATCGAAAAAAGAAATCATTATAAATGAGAAACGCGATTATATAGTTAAGCGCCACTTTGGCATTAAGAGATTTGGGTATCTCAAGAATCTTAGAAACATTATTCTAAGAAATATTTAAAAGAAGCACGAAGGGTAAGAGCCACTTGGGGAAATATTGGAGGATGTCTCTTTCTGTACCCTCATATTTTTCTCATACAACTCCAATTTTAAAAGTGCTTACCTCCCTTCTATCATAGGCTTTTATATTGGACATTAAATTGACAAAGTGCTTTGTTTGAGGTGAAGAATTTATTGAAGTTGAGGCTTTTCCTGGACCTCCAAGCCTCCCAGCACCTCCAAATTTTAAATTAATGTCAAAAAGTATATTTTTTGACAAGTAAAAAACCTTTTTCACCTTTTTCTCTTATAATTAATCACACCCATCCACATTTACTCATCTTTGATTTCTAGAAACCGCACCTCCCATTTCCTCCCCACCTCTTTGCTCTCCACCCCTACACCTCCCGAATTTCGTGATTTTTTTTTGTCACTACAGCAACCAACCTTCGTTATTCATTCCTAATGTTCATGAGGGGAAGGAAGGAGAGTGAATTAGTTTACTTAATAAAACTATGTCTTTTAACAATTTCCCTTTTTTAAAGCTGACTTTATAAAATAATTTGATTCCTTTTAAAAAAAATATAGGGAAAAAGAGAATTGTATAAGTAATTTTATATTAATTCGAATAAAAAAATCTTACATCCAGTTGTTAATATCTTTAAAGAGAGATTAATCAATCACTAACAAACAACCATAACTTACAATCACAAAGAATAAAGTTAAGGTTAGAAAGCAACTCTTTTGAAGACACAAGAGATGAACCACACCTCCTTTAAACACAAAAATGATGAACAACTTTTCTTAACCACACCAGATGCACTCAATCATTTAAGACACACTTAGTGAAAATTTTCACTCTACCAATACTAGGTTTACAAGCCTCTTTTCAAACACAGAAAATTTCTTTTGAAAGCATAACACTAAACCTCTGAAAAGAAAAGTTGTTTTTGAAACTAGGTTTATGTAAAATATATAGACTCTTATTTTAAAAAATTAGGTTAAGAAACTAAAGAGTTTGGTCACAATTGTCATTGATAATTGATTATCTAAAGTGATAATCGATTATCACATAAATATTTCAAAATCTTTTTTCTCGATGTGATAATCAATTACCAAAAGGATCCCATCATTGACATTTCAGATTCTCCCTACATAATACTTGCAAATCTTTTACAAAGGGAATGAGTTGATCCAAAAATAATATCATCAACATAAAGTTGAATAACCAAAGTTTGTTTTCCTACCTCTTACTAAACAATGTTGAATCAATTTTTCCTCCAGTAAAATCATTTTTAAATAGAAAATTGCTAAGCATGTTGTACCAAGATCTAGGTAAAATATATAGACTCTTATTTTTGAAAATTAGTTTGAGAAACTAAAAAATTTGATCACAACTGCCATTGATAATCGATTATCTAAAGTGATAATTAATTATTGCAGAAACATTTTGAAAACCTTTTTCTCAATTATTAGAAGGTGATAATTTATTATCATAGAGACATTTCATACAATTATTTCTCTATATCACAATTGATTACCATAAGTGATAATTGATTATTACATAGGCTTTTCTAAAAATATGAATTCAAATTGGATAATCGATTACCACTTAATTTAATTGATTATCATAGATCATTTTATTTTGAAAACCTTTTTGAGTGATAAGCTACTGTGTAACTTTCTAAACTAAGTCTTATACACAAATCTAAAAGACTTATTACAAAACCTTAAAAATAAACTACAAATTTTCCAATATCATTTGCATGTTTGAATTCTTGGACTTGCTTTTATCATCATCAAAATATTTTGATCTTTCATCATATTCTCTTTTGCCATCATTCAAGATAATCAATTATTGTTTCTTCATTTAGAGTTCCAGAACTTATGATAATCAATTATCTTGAGTGATAATCAATTATTCTAGAGCCAATTTCAACTATAAAACATATTAATGATAATCGTTTATCATCCTAGTTAACCGATTACTCTAAAGTTAAAATAAAATAAATGGTCCTTGAGAATTGATTACCATACAAAATAATCGATTATTTACGTGTAAATTTTCGGAAAACTCTAATTTTATTCATTTTTAAGCCTTTAAGATATTTCTAATATTCCCAAATCCCTTCTAAGCTTAAAAAATCTATCTTTAGCTAATGCTTTAGTAAAAATGTCAACTAATTAACGCTTAATGTCTACATATTCAATTTCAAAATCTTCTTTTTCAAAACATAGGAAAAACACTAAGAAAAGAGAGGGAGAGGAGGGATGAATAATGTTTTTGAAATTCTTTCGCAAAATAACATCTAATGATTTTGTAAAGGAGATATATATAACTTATAAGATGTCTTAGACACTAGCTTTTACAAGATAAGTAAATGGAAAATCTTAGATATCAAAGCAATAAACCACAAATTTTCTACTGGTTCACTTAACGTGAACTACGTCCAGTTCTCCTTAAGACCGCTTAAGAGGTCCTACTAATCTTTCACAAAGATTACACAATTTTTACCTCTCCAGGTATAAAACAAGTATTAGCACCACTCTTGATTAACCTAGTCAACACGACTAGTCTGAGTTTAACCACTCTTCGCTTAAAAGTATTCTAACAACTTCTGGTCTCAAGTATTCTAACCATTTCTAGTCTCAAACCTAGATAACACATCTAGACAAGTGTTTTAATTCTCTTCAGAATTTACAACACAAATAGTGTTAAGAATAAAGGTATAAATGATAACTCTCAAAGAGAGGATATAAACAATACAAAGAGTTATGTGATTTGCTAAGATTTTTCTCTCAAAAGAAAACATATCTTTAAACAACGATATATGAACATAGTAAGCTTGAGTTCACTATTCTATTTTTCTTATCTTATCCTTATTGTGTTATCATTCTTGTCTTCTCTTCAGGCTTCCATCTATATAGCTTCTTTTAAAAGATGACCGTTAGACAAGGAACTTGACTTCAGGAGAACAGGTAGCCTTTTAGGTAGGAAGTCAGACTTTAGTCTTCTTTATAGGGGTCAGAGCTTTATCATAGCCTTAAGAAAACTAAGCTTATACGATGTGACATAGCATAATGGTTCAAGGGAAGCATTCCAAGAATGTTCTTTTTCTCTCACAACGATTTTTCCTTAGGTGTAGTGATTCTGATAATATTTTTCTACTTTAGTGATCTACATAAATATCAAGAACAAAGTATGCAAGCATCGAACTACTTTATTGAACATGCATTAAATGTTTTGAACATTGATAAGCGTTAGACAATTTGGTCTAGAAAACATTATTTATAAGCTTGGCTTCAGATGTTACAATGTATTTCATCTTTAGCCGCTATTTCTTTTAAACAACTTTTCATGAACAACAATATTTCGTTTACTGCTTATTGTTAAACTTCAAAACCTAAGTTGCTTAAACGGTATATTCTCTAGACGATCTTGTCTTAACACTTCTTGAATGTGATCTCTTAGAAAATGATGTTTAATCTCAATATGGTTAGTTTTAGAATGATTTTGGGATTTTTGGTGAGATTAATAACACTAGTATTATCACATTTCAGTGGAATATGGTCAAGAAGAATATCAAAATTTTGTCATTGTTCTTTCACCCAAATGGCACAACAATTTCCTATAACAACATACTCGACCTTTGTGGTTGATAGTGCCACACAATTCTGTTTCTTAGAGTGCCAAGAAACTAAAGAGCATCCTAAGAAATGACATGTTCAACTAGTTCGTCCTATCAATTTTACATCCCTCATAATTAGCATCAAAATAACCTATTAAACTAAGAGATGCGTATGAAGAATACCATAATCCAAAATAGATAGTTCCCTTGAGGTACTTAAGAATTATCTTAACTATAATAAGATGTGATTCTCTATGACTAAACTAATATCTAACACATACACACACACTTTGCTCAAGGGAAGACCCACTGGTAGTAAGATATAATAATGATCCTATCATGACCCTAAACATAGTTTGGTTTACTTATGTACTTATTTCATCTTTATCCAAGTAGCAAGAAGTTTCCATAAGAGAAGTAACTACCTCCTTTGCTGTATTCATTCCAAATTTTTTTGGAGCATTTCCTTAGTATACTTGGTTTGAAATATGAAGGTTCTACCTTCCGTTTTCTTAATTTGTAATCCATGATAGAATGTACATTCTCCCATCATTGATATTTCAAGTTCTCCCTACATAATACTTGCAAATCTTTTACAAAGGGAATCATCAGTTGATCCAAAAATAATATCATCAACATCAACTTGAATAACCAAAATATGTTCTCCTACTCTCTTGATAAACAATGTTGAATCAATTTTTCCTGTAGTAAAATCATTTTTCAATAAAAAATTTCTATGTCTTTCATACCAAGATCTAGGTGAAATATATGGACTCTTATTTTCGAAAATTAGTTCAAGAAACTAAAGAGTTTGGTCACAACTGTCACTGATAATCGATTATCTAAAGTGATAATCAATTATTTTAGAAATATTTTGAAACCCTTTTTCTTGATGTGATTATTGATCATTAAAAGGTGATAATCAATTATCACAAAGACATTTCATAAAATTGTTTCTCTGTGTGATAATTGATTACCATAAGTGATAGTTGATTATCAAAAGGCTTTTTTGAAAATATGAATTCAAATTGGATAATCAATTGCCATTTAAGTTAATCGATTATCACAAATCATTTTTAAAATATTTTAAAAACTTTTTTGGGTAATATTATACAAGTTGTTGTGTAACTTTCTAAACTAATTCCAATACCCAAATATAAAAGACTTATTACAAAAGCTAAAAACTAAACTAAAAGTCCTCCAATATCATTTGCATGTTTGAATTCTTGGACTTGCTTTTATCATCATCAATATATCTTGATCTTTCATCATCTTCTCTTTTACCAATAGGTGTACTTCTTGGAGGTCCACATGATACATCACTCTTGATAAGGTTTGCAGATATTGTTGCATATGCATTGTGGCAAGGCCAGGTTAGTACAACAGTTATGTATTCTTTTTTAATTTTGGTGGCTGATGAGTTATTTGAAGTTTATATCTAATTATTATTTCTAGGACAAAGAGGAAACCAAGTTGGTCTCCTTTAGGAAAAAAATTAAATAAATTTGAAACATGTCATTTGGCTGTTTAGATTTTGTGTTGAATTTTGGTTTGATGTCAAAAAATTTGGTTTGATGTCTCTATGCGATATTTCTTACGATTACGCTAATAAGGGTTGGATATTGACGTTCATGAGGGATGACATAAAAAGAAAAGAAGTGGGACAATTATGATTGAATGAAGCCTTGGACTTTGAAGAAGCTCTGTGTTGTATCATCAACCTTTTGGACATAGATCGCGTAAGGGCCATAGTTGAGATGAGACAATGTTGTGATCCGCAAGTTAGGCTGAGCTTGTTGAGAGACGTATAGAACAACTATTGTGAGAAGTAACAGTGTGAGTGCTCTGCACGGGCATGCCTGTTGCATCTAGTTAGATGCAATACTTTTATGGATAAAAGTGCCACCTTGATCCGTATATCCTACTTGCTGCTCTTCATAGACTTACAGTCATATGGTGGATATGGTTGAGGAGTTGCTACACTGGCCCACTGATGAAAAATTAATACGGCGCCACAAACTTGTTGAACAATCGGCAAGTGTGACCGAATCGTTTCAAGTAATAAACT
>JAHCHA010012875.1:114869-130296 GCA_027742795.1 Vigna hirtella
TAGAGAGTGGCATTAACAATGATGAAAAGAATGTTGAATTCCTAAAATATATGAGAGTGGATAAGATGAAATTGATAACCCCAACAACATACTCATCCATATATTTCATTGAAGTGTTTGTATTTTGTGATAGCCATTGATCAAAACTCATGCATACATGTTTATTTTCTGTTTTACATATTAAATTCCACTTATTTCATTCTTAAGTCTTAAATAATCAACGAATCACATAACTAAACTAGGCCGTGAGTCCTTTGGGAGAACGATACTTGGTCTTACCGAGTTTATTACTTGAAACGATTCGGTCATACTTGCCGATTGTTCAACAAGTTTGTGGCGTTGTATTTCGGTGTTCATAAATTTGTCATCATTTGTGCAAAGACACGACTTTTAATCGATTAAACCAATAATGTAATCGACTTAAAATTGTTGTTTTGCCACACAATTAAAATTCAACATTTGTGCTTGTGGTTTTTCTCATCAAAAACATGTGTCATGCATTCATGTATAAAATCACATATACAACACAGTGAAATGCAATGAACAACACAGCAACAACACAATCATGTTCTCATATACGCATATAACATGTAAGCATAGAACATGTAACACATAATACACATGTGTTATTAATTATGCGTTGTCATCATCAAAAACTGAGATATTACTGAGATTGTGGGTTCAACTAAACCAGTGCTCTCCTATCAACAATCTCAATATACGCGATACACATTCATCATTTAGGTAGCAACCTCTTTTACTATGGATTTGGTTGTTTTGAAATTTTATCTAATATTTGGAAAGTTGGAATTTTTTTTTATAAAATTAAACAACTTTGTTCATTTTTACATAATTAGTATATTAGTGGAAAGGATATGAGTTTTTATATGGATGAGAGTGGTACACTCGCAATGAATTAACAACAACTTTATATTTTTATTTATACATTTGTTCACATTACATAAATATCAACCATGAAGCAAGTCTACATAATTGGTATTAACGCCCATCAACTCTATAAATGTTTGCATTCTACTTATATAAAAAGATGACCACGCTCGCGCCTTAGGGTAACAACATGTTGACGATTTGATATCCACCATGGGTAAAGGAAAACCTTATAGTTGAACCTGTAAAGATAAAATTAGTAAATTGAACTTATTCTATAATGGAACAAAAGAATAACAGTCTTACCTACACAAAATGAGATTCATGAATGTGTCCTATACATATTAATCAATGTTGTCTTCTATCAGAAGGTGGTATACCACATAGTGCGATGATCGTAATATTCTAATGATATGACAGACAAACTAAGATGACATTATATCAATTAGTAATTGCACAGTTAATGTCTAGTATAGTCATCCACTTGTTCAAATTAACCTGTAATTAATGAAACAAACTGTTATGAAAGAAAAAGTTAAGACATAATAAGTAAAGTGTCAACTATAGCAACTCATATAATTGATTGTGAGTCGATTAGTAAAGACTTCTTTAGTTCTTCTAGTTGATTATAGAATCCCACTAGTCTTGCATATTCATCACGTCACTAAGTAAGTTCTTTAAACAAGTCATGTCAGATAAGGGATCATGACTCTTCACCTATCCTTAACAAAGCAGCAATGCATCTATAGCTACAATGACCATCAACAACATTGACAATGTAAGGGTGACAAATATGATCAAACTGATTTAACATGGGTATTCTCCTTTCTTGCACAAATTTAGCCTTAGATTGCATTTCTTTTTTTTTTTTTATGTGATGAAGTTTCATGGATGGAATGCAAGTCATCTACGTGCTCAAAATATGAGGGTTCATGCTTTGTAAACCTTTGAGATCTATAAACTTTACTCTTTTATGCACCCTTCGTTTTCACTTTATGCATTTGAGGTACCATAGATATCATAATGGATAAGCAATTTCAAGTAACTTCTGTTTGATTTTCACTTTTCCTGCAATGTCAACTTCTTTGAAACGTTTAAGTGCCAGATCAAGTTCACGTTGAATACATAACTGTCTATGATTCATTTGATAAAATATTTGAAAACCTCAATCTAGTCCACATGATATGAATTTTAGACAGAGGAATAATCTCAAGGTCATATCATGATAATTCAAAAGCATAGGGTACTATATGTTTGTCTCAGAACGCATCCACAACTTTCACTATCAAATCTTATATGCTTTACTCAATCGAACTCTTAAGCAATGAGTCCCAAAGCATATCTTGATACACCTCCAATCAGTCTTTTATATCTGCTTCCTCTAAAAGCGTCACTCATAAGATTTATACTTTTTTCAAAGGACGCCTTTATCTCATTATGTTGTAGGATGATGACGCTATGAATTACATCCCAACATGAACAAAGATCTCCCGCACTACTCCCTAATACTTTCTTTAGGCTTTAATGAGCAAACTCAACCCTAATATAAATGGCATGAACAATATAATAAAACATATAACAAAGATAACTAAATAAAATAAGATTAAACATACATGTTTGATGTTGTGTTTCCTAAATGCATAACTTGGTTTGTCCACGCCTTTACAAAATATGTCTTATACGGAATGATTCAAGACTCATTGACATATTTAAAGAATAAAGGCCATGAAATACAAGCATAATGAAGGCTATCAACATAATTAGGAAACATTGATTCCTGTTCACAATCCATGATATTTTTCCATGCTTCCATCATGACATCTCATGCCTTAAAAAATTGACTACATTTTGCATTTGGCTTTAACATATTTCTAAATGTGGAAGGAACATAGGAAATGATAACATTTATACAATACAATGTAATAACATTCATAAAAGTCAGGTCTTTGTCACTAACAATGACTTCTGGATCGCCCTCATATGTAAAAAATAATCATCTAAGCCTTTCCAAAGCCCAAGTTAAACTATTTTCACATTCACTTATAAGAATGCAAAGACCACTAAGAAAGTCAACCTTGTAGATGTGACCCCAACTATCTCAATTAATGACAATCAATATATGTTGGTTTTGTATGTGATATCCATCAATAAAACAACATTAAATGCATTCAACAATTTAACTCCATTAGGATGTGTCCAAAAGAGGTCACTCACAACCTTATATTCATCGACACATATGCTTCAATGGATGTAATTCATTACAATCCATTATATGTTGGTTTTGTAATGTATTTATTACGATCCATTATCATCATCAGTTATTGTAATTCAGTTCTTGATCCTCTCAATGATTGTTTATAAGTATACCTTGCATTATATATTTATTTGATTGTTGTCACATTACAATCATTATTTTCTTTGAGAGTGAGTAGAACATTTGTAGGTTTCACCTGACTCTTAGTCATATCAATAAGTAATGATTGTTCAGTGGAATTTAACTTTCTAGGAAAAGGGTGACCAACTAAATTTTGTGTCAAATCATGGTTATGATATCCATATATAACCTTCAATACCCACACCTCTCCATTAAAATTTGGTTTGTCCCTCAATTTAAAAGGACACTCGCATTTTGTTATGTTGTATACTCGCTTAAACATAATATTTGTATTTCTTGTACTTTCTACTCCTTTCACATCTTAACAACACAAGCATATTTCTCCTAGGTTGACCAATAGATTTATCATATCTTATAGTTATGACAACAAACCCAAGATAAAAAACAATTCATCGAATCCACTTAATTAATTCATCAGTGTGGGGAAAATATGATCAGTTGCAATATTATTTGTATAATCTCATTTGCATATTTCATTGATGAAAGAAGATAAATATGACATGAAACTCGAATTTACTTGTGAATCCATCAAACTGAAAGGATAATCTTCCATCGTACAATATAACCACTTATAACATAACATCACCATGATTGAATACCTCACTTCTTCGATAAAAATACTAATAATAATATCTCAACTAATTACCAAAAAAAATTAAACAAATTAAAATAAAAAAGTTAAAAAATATACAAAAATATAATTAAAGATATCATTGGATTTTGAAATCTCATTAAGGGCGTCAACGGATTTAGTTAAGGGCTTAACCAATTTTCGAAATTCGGTGACTGATAACAGTTGAAAAACTGTTATTTTTATACTTAATTTTGACCTTAAAGACAACCTTTATGACTTAGAAACTAGCTTGGAATCATGTTTTTGCTTAAGTTTTGGAAATAAGATAGTTTGATGGGTTTTACGCTTGGTTTCCCTTGTTTTGGCAGTAATTAAGATGAATTAGAGGAAAGAAGTTGAAGTAGTAAGGAGCTGGACTCAAGAAAGGAAGTGAAAATGCACAAAAGAAGAGTCGCAATCACCGCTCAGTGCAACTTTTACCGCTGAGCGGCACTCTGAAGTATCGCAATCACCGCTGAGGGGCAAAACTGCAGCTGAGCGTCAAAACTGAAGAGTCGCACTTACCACTGAGGGCCAAAATACCGCTGAGCGCCATTTATTTGGGCTTGAGCTTATTTTCTGTAATTTGTAATAAACTATATAAGGTTTTAGTCGACTTAGGGTTGAGATCTTTGGACAAAAAGAGGCAAAATCACACTTTCTTCACCCCTTGGAGGAGGATTTTGGATGCTCAAGCTCTATTCTTCAACTTCTAGGGTTTTATCTTTCATTCTTTCATTGTTTTTCATCTAGTTTCACCATAACTTCCATTGTTGTTGGGGAACCGATGTAATCCTTTGAAACTCTCATGTATTGAATTGATTCTCTAATTTATATGCTTTCTTTCATTAATTGTTAGAGTTTTTCTTCTATACTTCATGCATGTTTTGTTTAACTCATTCAATTGCATGATCATTGATGTTATTTGTATGGACACATATAAGTGTATCTAGAACTGAGGAAATTCTCCCAAGAGCAGTATTACCTAGACATAGGGATAGGAGGATTGGTTGCCTTTAAGCTTCTGCGCGAATGTAATGCATGAATAATTGCTAGAGAGACAAGACATTGTAAACTAGTGATTAGGAGTACGCTTTCTTCATCGAGACATCGGGTTTAAGGTAAATTAGAAAGTGGCATTAACATTAATGAAGAAAGATGAATTCTTGAATACATGAGAGTGGATAGGATGAATCGGAAACCCCAACAACATAATCATTCATATTCTACATCAACCGTTTTTGCATCTTTCAATTCCATTGATCAAAACCTTGCATTCATGTTTATTTTTCGTAATTCAACAACAATGTTTTCGTTTACAAGTCTAATTTAATCAACAAATCACATAACTGTCTAGACCAGTGAGTCTTGTGGGAAATGATACTTGGATTTACCACTTTATTATTACTTGATACGATTCGGTACACTTGTCGGGTGTTAACAATGACTACCTTGACAGGATTTCGAAATTCGATAACTTTCTTAACCGAATTTTGAAATCTTGGGCTACCATAACAGAATTAGAAATCAAGTGATATCTTAAACCAAATTTCAAAATCCAGTGAGTACCTTAATCAGTTTTGAAATCTAGTCACTTCCTAAATCAAATTTCGAAATTCGATGACTTCAAATTTTGAAATTCAATTATTTTCTAAACAAAATTTCAAAATTTTGTAACTTCCTTAACTCGATTTCAAAATTCGATTACTTCCTTAACTGGATTTCAAAATCTAGTTAATTTTTTGAAATCTTAAGAATTTTTAATTTGGATTTCAAAATTTAGTGATTTCTTAAACTAGATTTTGAAATTCAATAACTTTCTAAATTGAATTTCAAAATTCAGTTTGTTTCCTATATGATTTGAAATTCAATACATGGCAAGAATAACTATGAAACAAAAGAAATATAAAATTTTAAGCAAAAACACTTATACATTGATGAGATGAAATGAAGAAGAAGATGAAAGTGAACGGAGTAAGACTGATGAAAAAGAAAAACAACGAAAATTCATCACCAGAACAACGAAAATCACCACCATACAAAGACGAAAACGAGAGAAGAAAAATGAGCAAAACATTACACAAATACAATAACAACAGAAGAATAATAATAAAGTGGTGAATGTGGGTGTAAGTAAGTAAATATACAAGTCTTGTTTACCTAATTATTATATTTAACATTTTTAATGATGAACACAAAATGTTAACTTAAAGTAACTTAAAAAGCACCCGTTAAAGTTAATTAACTATTTTTTGGGTAAAAAAATTTCATGAGTTTTTAAAGGATTTGAACAAATGAGAAGTGATACTCATTTTCAAATTATATAATCTATAAATCTTTTAAATTGAACAATCCCAATGATAATTTCTGCTAAAATTTGTATTTAGAAAATATATCATTAAAAAAAAGATTAATGAAGAACAACTTCCGTTGCCGGTACTTGAACCCGGGTCTTTCGGGTGAGAGCCGAATATCCTGACCAACTAGACTACAACGGAAAGGTTGATATCAAAGCAGCACCACGATATATAAACCTTTATCTATAAATCAGATTTTCAAAAAACAAAACCAGGGAGGGCAAGACAGGGACCCTTGGGGGAGTTATGACCTTGCATGATCTACACGTTTGTCCTCCAAAATGCCTTTCCTTTTCTTTTTCATTTTATGTATTTCAATCTTCAATTCATTTTAAGAGGATTGGGTAATAAGGACTGCACTTGATAATTTATGCTTGCATGAAGAGTTCAATTGAATGCAGTTTGAGGTAGAATCCTTCCCTTCTGGAACCACTATCACTGCATAAACTGAACATTACCTTTAGATTTTTTTAATTTATCTGAATTACTAAATAGATTTCATAGAGTTTTAGATCACTCCAGTTCGTACACATTTCCATGCAATAAAATATGGAGCAATTGAAATAGTGTTCTTGGCTAAGCCTCCTTTCTGCATATTGGTAGTTTGGTGGTTGCAGAATACTAATTTTCCGGATTCTGATTGTAACATTTCCGCTGTTTGTAACAGTTTTCATTTTATGAGAAAAATGCCTACCACAAAGTGGAAGAACTTTTCGGGCTTTTTATGTTTCTCTGTAGAACATAATTTATGTAATCTTTGAAGTCAAAATCATCCACCAATACAAAACTTTATTGCTGTTCTTTTACCCATTTATGAGATAATTTTGTTACGGCACTTGGTCAGAATTAATAAGCACGTCTTTTTTATAATACGAAGAAAAAATATGTTTTACTTTTTTAACATTTTTACATTATCAACTAGTGTCATCAAGAGAGTTAAAATAATCATAACAGCAATAAAGAAATAAATCTATGCTCTGAATTTGTCTAAGCAACTGCTAAATAACTACTGTACTGCACAACAACTTCAAATGCTTTCATTCAACAATAATGCTGACACAGAAGGTTGTCTGGTTTCCGATTGAATCAAACCCATGAGCTCTCCCTTTGTTCTTTTTTTAAATATCGTATATTTTTAAAATTCATTAGACAATATTAATCACTCTTTTCTCATTTGAGTTTTTCTTCTTTTTTTTACCTAATTTTTAGTTATTTACACACACACACACACACATATATATATATATATATATATATATATATTTAGTGTAACGTGAACATAAAAATAATAAACTGGAAAACATTATAAATTTCTTCAAAAGTGCAACAGTAATGTCAAACAGACACATTACTTCCCAACATAGCACATGTATTTGCCATAACTATCCATAAAAGATGGAAAACTTAGTTTATTTTTTTCAATTTTATTCGTTGGACCACTATCACAGCAAGTAGTTCTAGGTTTCTTCAAATCTCAGCTGCCACATTAATTGATCCAAGAAACATAGCTGGATCAGAACATTATTCACTTAGAGCAATATTGCAAACTATGTGGAGAAAGGACATTGTTTTGAAGTTGGTGAAGCTTTGTTGCCATCATCCTCTATGGGGTGACTTGGGTGCTTCCCTGATAGAAGGCCTCCGAACATCTCAGCTGGGTCATAGTAAAGTTCCACCTCTTCAACTTTCAAAGAGTCATCCACCTGTATAGATTCATGACTCATGATTGTGATAGAACCTTAAGTAAAACGTTTCTTATGACCACTAGTGGAAAAATCACATCACTAACTGTCAATACTAGGTGGGATATTTTGTTTGTCTCAAAAAATTTCGTCTTCATCACAGATGATTTAACATTTTGAAACTTGTTTTAACATCAAGTTTTGCTCACAGATATTTACATCTGTATTCGGTAGTTGAATCAGAATTCTGTGTATTTTAATATTCATTAGTTTCATTACAAAGTTTTGTCCTGAAAACTAATCTAACTCTAGAAGAATAGTTTAAGCCTTTATGAAATGTCAAAAAGTCTTGCATGATGAAAGCTAGCTCATAAACACTTATTTTTCTCTAAACCGACCAAGGAATTCTGTCAGAACAAGACCTTAACCGAATCATTGAACACAAAAAACATTCTGGTTTTTGTTTTGCTTCGAAACATTTGATTTCTGATGTTAAAATAGAGACATATTATATTGAGATAGCACACAGTGGTATAAAGTGTCATCAAGAATCCATTTTGTGAACGTAAAGACATAGTGTAAGTAATACCTTGACAGTTCCGACACCATAGAATTGGACCATCTTCCCAGTAGGGGCATGTTCCTTATAAGGGCCTTCAAAGAACCCCCAGTGCCTAAACTTGAAAGCAATTTCAGGAGGTCCACTGTAAACTTTTATCACCTCCCAAGCAAACCCTCTAGGAAAAGCTGATCTGAACAATTCATGAGATGATTCAAAAGTCTCTTTATCAGCTTTGTAAGGTTGCAGATCTTCTGGCAGAGAACTTTGCAACAAAGCATTGTAACTTCCCAGCTTCAGAGTTTCCTCTCCAGATAATCCCTCCCTGCCTGCAAATCAAACATTATACTGATTCTCACAACAGAAAAACCAGAACATGGTTGATGTAATTATGTGGTACAACTATCATTTATTACCATAATCCCTTCAAAAACTGGTCTCCTGCAAGAAAATACTTACACAAGGAATGAAAAGGCCACAAGATCTGTGGATTCTTACTGGAACTATGAAAGGGGTGTCTATACAAGATCAAAAAATACATAGCAAATCTTGATCTATTCGTTCACCCCATTTAATCATGTGATGAATAGCAGTTAATCAAATAGTAGAATACTAAAAATAAGAGTGGAAATATTGGAGAGGAAATAAATATGACAAATATGAAGTGCATACCATTGACAAATAGCTTGAACTTCTCAGGGTTTATTGTCCTGAAATCCTGCAAACGGGTCTTGTGAGAGAGCTCCATCTCATATGACTTAATAGCATTTTGCACTGTCTCTTCCAATGATCCTTCTGGCCATTCCTGCAAAACATGAAAACACAAATTGAAAAGATAATCTTTAGAGAGAGATGAAAAAAGGGTAAGAGGGTATGGTGGTTGTTGCACCTTAGTTCTTCCTTCTTCAAAAAGCTTGTTAACAACATCATAAGTGGGAGGACCACCATGTCTCCACTGTATGCTATCAGGTTCATCATGCAAGAAAGATCTGTACCTGTCTTTGGCCATGACAAATTAATATGATAGCACATACACCACCTTAGTTATTATATAGTAGAGGGCTTGGTCCCCATTTTTTTTTTTCACATATATAAATTAGTTTAAAAATAAAAATATTTTCTTTAATTTCAGTATATATTTTATATATTTAACCCTTTCACCAATAGGAAAATTTTAGCATCCCAAAATATTTTCAGACCACGCTCTGCACCTACAGCTGTAGCAGCTATGCTTGTATCACAGGTTGACGGTGATCATGGTGAACGTTAATAGTTATTACATAGGCTTTCATTGGCCTCTTTTCTATCATCAAGATAAGGTTTTTGTTTCCTTGTTATTTTCCCAGGCAACTTAAGATGTAACTGAACAATTACAATTTTGAAAGAAAAGATATATTTGACTTTTAGATGTTCGATCATTAATTGCTTTCACATTTCCCGTGACTCCGTTCATGTATTTGATAACATCATTAAGCAAATTAATTTAATTTTTGTACAACTTTTATGAAAACAATTAAGGTAGTTTAACTACAGATAATAACACGCTATTGAGTGATTTAAGGAGATAAATCAGGATTTCCTAAAATAAGTTTGAGATATACAATTAGGATTTATCATTACTTAGATAACAAATAAGGTTTTTTCTACTTTGGTAGTCCACTATCAAATTGATTTTGGCTTTTAAAAAAATTTTAATTGTCTTAACTTGAAAAAAACAGTTTCTCGAGTTTATTTTGAAAAAAATTACTAATAACGGTTACTTACATGTCACATATCAATCAACGACCTTTTTTTATATATAAATTTTCTTTAACATATCACATTATTATATATTATTAATTCATGTTTTGTTAATATATTTTTTAATAAAATTAAAAGTATAAATATTTTTTAAAAGAATGCAAGTATTTAAAATTAATATATTATTAATCCATGTGCTTTTTTATAAGAGTATATTAGTTAATACTATTTATGTAAATAATAGTTTTGTCCTCATCAAATTTATTATTTATATAAATGTTATACTGATATTTATATTAAAATTTAATGGTCAAAATAGGATAATCATATATGATAATATAATAAATTAAAAATTTATTTTTAATAAAATATCAATATAATATTTATATAAATAATAAATTTTGTCTTAAATTGTATAGAAATAATATTATTTTATTTTGAGAAAATTTTGAAGTAAATTAATAAAAAAACATACAAATACTAAATTGAAATCAAGATAATTTGACTCCAACACACAAGTGGTACTTATAAACCATAGTAATAAAAATGTTTACAAAAAAAATTAAAAAAGACCACATATGATACATGACATGCCTTTAATGTCAATAGTAATTTTTTTTTTCAAAAAAGACCTATGACACCCTTTTAAAAATTAAAACACAATTAATTTTTTTTTAAATTAGGACCAACTTAACGTAACTCACCAAAATAAAAACGGCCCAACTAATTAAGACTAAAAAAAATTAAGAATTCATTGAATCTTTCTTCATATGTTTCTATTAATAAAAAGAAAATTCATTTTGAAAAGTTTTATAATTATTTTTTTATAACTTTTCTATATATACATTTTATATAAATTATTGCATCGTTTAAAATTTATATTTTTTAATTTAATTAAATATATGTAATAAAGTTATAAAATTATTTATTTTATATCCCACCTTTTAAATAATTATAATAAACATTATTTCCTTTTAATACAATAAAATAAATAATGGATACATGTGCTAAACACACGTGGTTTTACTAATAGATTATAGGCTTAGTCTCTATTTTTGTTAGGTTTGTTCGAAATAGTTCTACTTTTTTTTTGTTCAATGTTGTCCTAAAGAATGTAATTTATGTTCAATTTAGTCCTTTTTGTAGACGGTGTTTAAATCATTAACGGCTCACTGTCCAACTGTGCAAAACTCAAATGAGATGACATTTAACTGTCCACATGGATTCCCTTCAAGCACAATGAGGTGGATTCTGAAAGAAATGTCATTTATTTAATGAAACCCAAATTTTGATGAGGGTGGATTGTAAAATTATGATTTTTTACTTTTCTTCTGTGAAAGCCATAGTGAGGTTCGAGGTTAAGCAATCTTCTTCCCAATCTTGGTGGTTGATGAGCCATGTCTGTTTCCCAATTTTCTTCTTCTTCTTGTTGCAATAGCTTGGGCCACCGAAGTTGTCATTCCTCACATGGTGGTGGTTCAGTAGGGGTAGGGATAATCTCCATTTGTAATAATCTGCAGGTTAGGCCTAAAAGCCACAATCTGCAACAAATTAGACCCCAACAAGCACCACTTCCTAAAGCTTCCAAAATCATAACACAAGAACCCCATTTTCCCTACCAATTTCTCTGTATTACCAAATCCACTCTTTATCGCACCATCTCCACTATTCACAAAAATCTCAGTCAAGGGGGTTATCTACAACAAAGATACAAATATAACTAACACTTGATTTGCATAAAGGATCGCATGAGTAAAGCCCCAAAAACCTAAAAACAAATGCTCAATTGCTTGTCAAACCTTTTGGATGCAGATCTCTCAAACATGACCTTAGTGAGCCGCTTGCCCCACATGTAAAGACTCAAAATGGATAAAAGAATAGAACAAAAACCCTGTTGGCGAAGAACCCATTATTTGGGGGTGATTGGACTTGTTCCTCTTCTTGAGTTCGGCAACGATTTTGGAGGAGAGGGGTTGGTAGCCTTTAATGTCAAGGCGACGGATGGCAGCTCTAAGGCCATTGGATTGGGGTTGGGAATCGAGGTGGATGTAGGTCTAGAGAGCATGAAGGAAAAAGAGGGGAATTTTGAAGAAGGCGAAGGTGAAAGAGGTTGGGTTCCCAAATTCTAAAACATGGAAGATGATGAAGTGGCCAAGATGAAGATGACGAGAGGCAGCCACGTCAGATAAAATAGCTTACATCATTTATTTATTGTTGACTTTGACACTGTGTCGTTAACGATTTAAACGCCGTCTGCAAAAAGGACTAAATTGAACATAAATTACATTCTTTAGGACAACATTGAACAGAAAAAAAACTATGACCATTTCGAACAAACCTGACGAAAATAGGGACCATCAGTACTATTAAGTCTAGATTATAATATTAATCTCTTACACAAATAATAAATTATTTGTATTTACTTTTATCTATAAATAAATTTATATTTGTTCATGTTTGTTGGTTATATGAATATTCTAGATAAAGCTTATATATAAATTATAATGGTATATAATTCAAGTATAGTTTAAAAAGCACGAGTTCCTAATATGTCCTAAAAGATACACGAAACCGACATCAACTTTAAAGTGAAGTATTTATAATATTTTAAAACATTAAAAAAAATATCAATTATCATTTAATAATTATGATATTTTATATACTAAATCAAAATTCCTAACAATTTATGATACGGATTTTATTGTTTTGTCGAGCGTTTCGATGTAAACTTCTTCGGATAATTTCTTCAACAATAGATCGAAGGATACTTCTAAAGGTGTTTCGATGCTAAAGTCAGTTCGAGTTTGATCAATAAAACATTTAATATTATAATAAATACATCATAAAAGTCGAAAAATCAATACATTAACTTATATTTATAGTTTTTCTCATGGAATTTTGATTAGAGTGACCCTAATTACGTCCAAGTTCCTTTTAAACCTGATTATTAACTTGTTTACACTAATTAGATGTTTAACTAATTCTAATTGTGATTAATCAATTTTCTCCATGTCCAAACGATCCGTTGTATTGTTACGATCGGGATGCATCGATCGGTACATATAGTGTTAAGACAATATCGTCTAGATAATACACTATTTAAGCAACTTAGGTTTTGAAGTTTAGCAAAAAGCTTTAAACGAAATATTGTTGTGTATGAAAAACTGGTTAAAAGAAATATTGTCTAAAAAAGAAATATTTTTGCATAGAAGAGTTATGCTTTTATCTAATACATATATTGTGCACAAATGATTTATAACTTAAGGAAGTCATATTTTGTTTTAATCTTGAAGAAAATTATAATCGTCTAATGCTACAAATCACATCTACTCTAATAATATTTTGCTCTAATAATGCTAAACTATATACTCTGATACCTAAAAAAGACAATATGATGATATATTTATTTTCTAAGGTTTTAAAGTTTAACAAAAAGCATTAAACGAAATATTATGTGTATTAAAAACTGTTTAAAAGAAATAACATCTAAGAAAGAACTATTTAGTAATGTCAGAACAATGTCTTCTAGACTAAACTGTCCAATGAGAAAAAGGTATGAATAACGTCTAGGAAAACAAATAGCCTCTCTTTTGAAATCATCTAATAGACTATATGAGTAACAAGCTAGCTTCTTATGAAAAAGAAAGTTTATCTCTTGTATAACACTTTGGCTAAAAAGAAATTTTTATTCAATACAAGTGTTATCTTAAGCAAAACGTCTTAAAGAAAACATCGTCTAATGAATGACCACTAAATGCTATATCTTTGAAAAAACATCTAATGTTTATACCATTTGATGATTATATATATTGTATGTTTTACCAAACGATGCATTTCTAAATGACATGACAAATGATAAAATATCTTGAACACGCAATACAGTCTAATGTTTATAACATTTAATGCATGTACTATAAAGTATTTTGATGCTTGTATGCTTTGTTCTTGATATTTATGCATATCACTAAAGTATAAATATATGATATGATCATAACCACTACATCCAAGAAAAAGACATTATGAAAGATGGAGAACCTTCTACGAATGTTTTCCTTAAAGTCTTCTGCTTTGTCACATCGTATAAGCTCTGTTTACTTAAGGCTATGATAAAACTCTAACCCTAACAAAGAAGACTAAATTCTAACTTCCCACCTAAAGGCTACCTACTCTCCTAAAGTCAACTTCCTTGTCTAACGGTTATCTTTCAAGAAAAACTATATATAGATAAAAGCTTGAAAAAAAGACAAGAATGATAACACAAGAAGGATAATATAAGAAGAATAGAATAGTGAACTCAAGTTTACTACGCTCATATATCATCTAAAGATATATTTCATTTGATAGGAAAATCTTAGCAAATCACAAAACTCTTTGTGTTGCTTTTATCCTCTCTTTGAAAGTTATCATTTGTACCTTTACTCTTAATATTATTTGTGTTGTGAATTTTGAAGAGAATTAAAGCACTTGTCTAGATGTGTTGTCCAGGGTTAAAACCAGAAGTGTGAAGTACATAGGAAAACACTAAAGGAGGGGTGAATAGTGTTTTCAAAACATTTTTGCAAAGTAGCGTTTATTGACTTGTAATAAGAGTATATAAAGGTGTATTATGTTTAGACGGTAGTTTTATAGGATAGGTAAACGAGACTATGTTTAGACGATGATATTTCAAAACACTATGTAAAAACTTTAAAGGGAAAAACAATAAAGTGCATTTTTTATACTTATTCACTTAATATGAGCTATGCTCAATTCTCCCTTAAGAATACTTAAGGTGTTCCACTAAATTTTTCAAGATTACAACGAGTTTAACCCAGGTAAAAGTATTATTACATCACTCTTGGTCCCCTAATCAACATGACTAATCCGAGTTTAGCCTCTCCAAGATCTAACCCTAGACAATTGTCTAGTCTGAGTTCACCCACTCCTAGTTGCAAGTATTCTTACAACACTCATGGTCCCTAGCTAAGTTAACACGACTAGTTCGAGTTTGACCTTTCCAGGATCTAACCTTAGATAATTGTCTAGTTTGAATTTACCAACTCCTGGTTACAAGTATTCTTACACCACTCCTGGTATCCAAGTATTCTAACCACTCCTGGTTTACAAGTGTTTGATTAGAGGATTGAAAATAACTCTTTCAAGGAGGTGATGGACAAATTTATGAACACCAAAATATGATGTCACAAACTTGTT
>JAHCHA010012877.1:0-58537 GCA_027742795.1 Vigna hirtella
AGAGTAGACGGAGGAGAAGAATCCGAACATCTAGAGAACTTTTCCCTCCTCCGGAAACTCTGTTGCAACCATCACCACAAGGTTCTGACCATAGCACAGAAAATATGGAGAACAATAATATTAGAAGAACTCTTGCTGATTACACCAATACAGCTGGACCTCAGCACTTTAACAGTATAGTTAGACCTAAAGTCAATGCAGCTAACATGGAGGTCAAACCAGCCTTGATTCAACTGGTGAAGAGCAATCAATTTAATGGGTTATCTCATGAAAGCCCATATGAGCACCTCACTACATTTAATGAGATCTGCAACACAGTGAAAATCAATGGGGTGCCAGATGAAGCGATCAAACTTAGCTTGTTTCCTTTCTCATTAGGAGGCAATGTTAAGCTTTGGTTAAATTCTTTTCCAGAGGGAAGCTTCACAGAGTGGGAAGCAGTGGTAACCAAGTTTCTAAATAAATACTTCCCACAATCAAAGGTGAACAAAGGCAAGCAAGAGATTTCTTCATTCAGGCAGGGCATGGAAGAATCACTGGGTCATGCATGGGATAGATATAAAAGCTTGCTACGAAAAACACCCACGCATGGATTCGATGAAGTGGAAGTAGTCCTTACCTTCCTTGGGGGTCTTGGTTCACAAACCAAGATGATGCTTGATGCCTCAGCAGGAGGAAACATTAAATGGAAAACTCCAAAGGAAGCAACAGAAATTATTGAAAATATGGCTACTAGTGATAATGAGCTCAACAGTGAAAGAGGAGCTCCTATGCAACAGAAAGGAGTTCTACAATTAAAGACACATGATGCCTTGCTAGCACAAAATAAAATTCTAACTCAACAGCTGGAGACTCTTACTAAAACACTTGCACAATTGCCTAAAGAGTTGAAAACTGCTGCACAGGTACAATCTCAGTTGTGTGAATTATGTGGGGGTGACCATATCAATGGTCAATGTGCCTTTCCAGCAGAAGCCGTAGAGGATGTCAACTACATGACCAATCAATATCGTCAAGGGAACTACAATCAAGGGTGGAAACCACACCCAAGTATTGGTCAAGGGCAAACTGGGCAAGCTGGACAAACTGGGCAATTTAACAAGCAACAGCAACAACCCACCTTATGGCAGCAGATTTCTATGCTTAATGAAAGGTCCTTGAGGATGGAAGAAACTCTTAATAATTTCATACAGAAAACTGAGTCTACCCAAAAGAGCACTGAAGCTGCTATAAAGAATTTGGAGATTCAGATGGGACAGATTACTAAGCAGGTGGAAGAGAGGCCAGGTAAAAACTTTGGGGCTAATACTGAGGTTAACCCCAGAGAAGAATGCAAGGTGGTAGAGAGTACTAATGAAAAGATAGTTGAGTTAGAAGGAGGAGAAATAGAAGAGAAAAGAAAAATAGAGAGCAAAAATACTTTTCCTTTCCCAATAAATCAAGGGAAACAACTGGATTTCACAGAATTATTCAAGATGGTGGATAATGATGCACCTTGGGAGCAGATTCTACAACAAATTACAGTTTACACTAAATCTGATGAAGAAGTCTCTACAAAGAAAAGACGTAGAGATGATGAGGCAAAGAAGTGTAAAACGGTTAAAAAGGAGCCATTCCCTCCTAAAGCGACAGATCCAGGAGGTTTTTCTATCCCTTGTACCATAGGGAAGAAAAGGATTAAAAAAGCTCTTCTTGATTTAGGTTCAAGTGTTAACTTGATACCTTACTCTTTACTGGAGCAAATTCGCAATGTTAATGTGAAACCTGTAAAGGTTAAATTGGTGATGGCCGATGGATCTTCAAAGGAACCATGTGGGATTGCAGAGGACATTATAGTTTGTGTGGGTAAACTCCAGTTCTTGGCAGACTTTGTGGTGATGAAGATGGAGACAGAAAGGATACCTATCATTCTTGGAAGACCGTTTATGAAAACGGCCAAAGCTATTATTGATGTAAACGAAGGTATAGTGGTGCTCCAGGACCGAGAGGAGAGAGTTGTTGTAGATGTCTTTAAAGATGAGAGGCAAACACAGGAGGAAGAAGCTAGTTATAAAGCTGCATTTAAAGATGCACAAATGACTAGCCATCCAGATGAAAAGCCCAAGGTTACAGGTAACCATTGTTTGTTGTTTCAGGTGCATAAAGAAAAAAAGATTGGAAAAGGAGGAAAAGTTCCTGATGACTGGAAGAAAGGAAGACCCCAACTTGGTACACCTGTGAGAATCAAAAACAAGTTGTGGGTTGTGAAAGGCTATAAAGAGAAGGAGATGATAGAGATTGAATCTCCACATTTTAGAAGATTCTAAACAGTGCACAGGAAACAGCTGAGGAGTTGGTGGGATAACAACATCAACTATGAAGAAGGAATTTGAGCTTTACTGGGTCAAGCTAATGACGTTAAAAGAGCGCTTGCTGGGAGGCAACCCAGTGATTTAAAAACTTTTAATTTTATTTTGGTTTGTAATTTTTAATCTGTTGAACATTATTTTGTAAATATTTGGTTGAACATAGCATCTACTGAAGGATGCTAAGTTTGTAACACCTACTGATGGGTGTTGGTAAGATTGTAACACCTACTAATGGGTGATGGTGAGAAAATTTTGCACCTACTGATGGGTGTTGGTAAGTTTGTACCACCTACTGATGGGTGTTGGTGGATTTTGGGTCAGGCTCGTGACGTTAAACAAGCGCTACCTGGGAGGCAACCCAGTTGATTGATTGTTTTTGTTTGTTTCATTTTAGTTGCATAATAGGGTTTGCATAAGTATTCTAAACATTGAATAACAGGGAACCAGTGAGGAGCATGTCTAGAAGGCACGTAGGGTAAGCAAGAAAGGAGAAGAGCACTTCACGAAAGTGCCGCTGAGCGGCAACTTACCGCTGAGCGGTACTCTCGCAGAATGGGCTTTAGTTTCCCCTTAGCGGAACCTGAGCCCATTAGGGTATTTTTTATACCCCAAGCTACGTTTTAGTTTTCTTTTTAGAATCTTCTTTGCACACATACTCCTACATACCTTTTCAAAGGTTCTCCACATCTTTTCCCTCTTCTCTTTTGAAAAATTTCTCTTCCACTCACTTTCTCACTAGTGTTTCATCAAAGTTTGGGGTTGGAAGAAAGCATCTTAGCTTGGAAGCATTCTCATTGCATCTAGTATCTCCACCCAAGTAAGTAAAAGCATTTTGTTCATTCTAGGGTTCTTAAGTTTTAATGTGATTGTCAAAGCATGAATATTTAGGGGTTTTTGATTTCTATGCATGATTTGATGATATAATTGATGTTTGAACCGATTAAACTGCATGATTTTGATCTAGAAAACTGAAAATTGAATTTGGGTGGAGTTAGGACAGCTTAAAAAGAGGTTTTTCAAAACTCTGCAGAGTTACCGCTTAGGGGTAAATTGCCGCTGAGCGGCACTATGCCAGACCTCAAATTTTTGAAAATTTGTGTTCTGGAATGTGGCACTGGTGGCGCTGAGGGGTAATTCTGACCCTCAGTGGTGGTTTAGCTTCGAAAAGGAGTTGTATTCTGTGTTTGACTAATGATTAACATCATGTTCTGTGGTTTTGTATCTGTATTTGATTGCAGGCATGGCATCCTCTTCAGGAAAAAGATTGAAAACCATGGCAACCAAGAGAAAGGAAAAGGAACCAGAACAGCCCCATTCTAGTAGGTTCCTCTCTCGGAAACATGAGAAGCACTTCAAGGTGGTGCAAGACAGGAGACTCCTTATGGAGAGAAAAGTTGGAATGATACCTAACTTTGCTCCTCAATTTGGAGAGCAATTGTTAGGGAATGACTGGGGAAAGCTAGCCACATATCCTGCACCTGCCAAGATAGCTGTGGTAAAAGAATTCTACACCAATGCAAAGAAGATTGGTGATTATCCAGCTGAAAATTATCTGGGCTATGTCAGAGGCCATGCTATCAGGTATGATCCTGATTCTATCAATAACTTCCTGGATACTGTGTGGGCTGGTGAGTAGTGCTAGTTTGCTCTTTGCATGGAGGAAGGGGCTGATTTTGAGGATGTAGAGAGAGTACTACGTATACCTGGAGGACACTTCCAAAGGAATAGATCTGGCTCAGTGGTAAACATTAGGAGGACTGATCTGACTTCTCTTGCAAAGTATTGGATGGCATTTTCTCATGCCAACATTCAGCCATGTTCACATGTGTCAGATATTACTCTCAGCAGGGCACTCTTCATCTACTGTGCTATCAGGAACTTAAATGTTAATATTGGGCAGGTGATAGCTGATGAGATTAGTGTGTGTGCCAATACCTCAAATAACAAAGCACCCCTAGGACATCCCTCCTTAATCACTCACCTTTGCAAGATAGCTGGGGTGGACACTTCTGCTCCACCATTTGAAAGGCCAAGAAAAGCCATTGATGAGGCCTATTACAGACAGTACTGTGGAGGTGAGGAGGCAGCTCAGCCAGTTCCACCACGCCGTGCTCGCAGAGAGAGAGGGCAAGCACAAAGCCAGACATCTGCTGAGACACATGAAGTAGAACCGTTCCAGATGAGGGACATGTACATGTCTCTTATAGGTGCTCAGTTACAGTCCATTCATAGAGGACAGGTGGCTACTGCTGAGATGATTGTGGGGATGTATGATACACCTCCAGCTCACAGGTGGACTATGGAGGAATTCCATAATGTGGTAGCTTGGCCAGAGGAGCCGGTGCAAGGAGGAGGAGCTGAAGCAGCTGAAGCTTCAGTTAGGGAGATGGAAGAAGATGAAGCTGATGATGATGATGCATTTGAAGATGATGAAGATGAGGAAGAAGAGGAAGATACAGAGGACAGCTCAGATTTATGAGGAGCTGAGATAGCATTTACTGATGAATGCTATCATGAACTTATGCTTTTGTTGGTTTAAGTGTTCTGAACTTATTTACTTTTGTTTTAGATTAGGGTTGATGTACTCTATTGGAAATCTGGTTTGTTATGATGGTTTGCTATTGACTGTGATTGTGTGATAAGTAATGCTTGATGATGATTATTGATTGATTGATGTTGAGATAGATGTGCACATAAAATGCTTATACAGGTGATTCACAAGCTTTGTGAACAAATGCAGGATATTATGATTGTGATTGTGAGATTAAGCAGGATGTGTATGTCAAATGTGAATGAGCTTATATGTGAGGTTTTGAGCTCCAGAGTTTTTATTGATTAAATGCTATTACTTTGGAAATATGAATGATTTTGCCCAGGTTTTCTATGATTGAATCAATTACTTGTTTTGCATCATATGATCAAGGCCGTTTGTTGGAACCCTTTTTATTGGCCAAATTCATAAAGTTAGCCCATTAAAAGAGAACACCTTGTGTTCTATCCTTTGAACCTTTAGCCTTGAACATAAATTGAAAACCCTTGTTGAAAAGCTTTACCTTGAGTTAAGTAGAAAATCTTATGTGGTATTGATAAATGTTCAAGTTTGGGGTTGTTGGGAAAGCATGAAAAAGAAAAAGGGAAAAAGCATTGAGCTAAAAAGCTAAGAAATAAGAATGTGAAAAGAAAAAGAGAAAGAAAAGAAAAGAAAGGCAAAGCTCAATGCAAAGGCAAGTTGGGAAAAATAAGAATAATTGTGTTGTTATGATTCTCTTAACTCAAGGATTTTGTGATCCAGAAAAACCAATTTTCTTGTTAGCCCAGCCACGTTATAAGCCATTGAAAAGTCCTTGTGATGATGCATGCTTGTGAATGTTTTCTTTGATTGTGGTTAAATGAAAGGCAAAGTTGATTCAGATGACATTGTGATAGTGGAGTGAATGAGTGATTACCTCTTATACACTTGTATTTGAGTGAAACACTTTACCTAGTAAGGAAATATTCCATGAGCACATGAACATCCATGCTTAATTGATTGATCATTCATAAAAAAATAGCATTTGTTGGATATTAAGTGACTTTGTGAACACCAAAGCATGTGCACGTCTTGATTGAAATCTTGGTCATAAGTTTGATTGAAGCCTTTACTTATCTTGAAAAGAAGATTTCTGAATGAGTGAACCATTATATGAATTAGTAGAAGATTGAGTTACATCTTGTTTGCTTGAGGACAAGCAAAGTTCTAAGTTTGGGGTTGTGATAACAGTTGAAAAACTGTTATTTTCATGCTTAAAATTGATACTAAAAGCAACCTTTAACACTTAGAAACTAGCTTGAAATCATGCTTTTGTTCATATTTTCAGAAATAAGAGAGCTGGACAGGTTTATGCTTGATTTCAGTGTTTTTGCGCAGGTTTTAAGGTGAATTTGGTGAAAGAAGTGAAGAAGGAGAGAGATGGAATCAGAAAAGACATCAAAAAGTGCAAAAAGAGAAGCTGCAACTGCCGCTCAGCGACAGTTTACCGCTGAGCGGCACTCAAGAGATCACGGTGGATCCGCTGAGGGGCAAAATGGCCGCTGAGGGGAGAAAATAACTCACGCACTTACCGCTGAGCGGCACTTTACCGCTGAGCGGCACACTTATGGGCTTGGGTCTTAATTTTCTGTAATTTTACGAATAGTATATAAGCTTTAGGGTTTCCTAGGGTTTGTATCTTTGGCAGAAACGAAGCAAACACTCTCTCTTCCACCCCTTTGAAGGAGGATCTTGGATGCTCAGGCTACCTCTTCACCTTTCTAGGGTTTTATCTTTCATTCTTCCATTATTATTCATCTAGTTTCACCATGAATATGGTGAACTAAACCTTGTATTGTTGTTGGGGAATCAATGTAGTCTTGTGAAACTCTCATATATGGAATTTGTTTTTACATCTTATATTTAAGACCTATGCTTTCTTTCATCAGTAGTTAGGGTTTTTCCTCTTTGCTCAATGCTTGCTTTGTTTAACTCATTCAATGCATGATTATTGATTTTGTCGATACGGGAACGTACGGGGAAGTCTAGATCCGGGGAATTTCTCCCAATAGTATATTGGTTGTCATTAAGCTCCTGCACTAAAAGAACTAATTATTAGGAATGCTAGGAATTGTATGAACTCGTAATTAGGGATAGGCCTTCTTGCAAGGTAATTTAGAGAGTGGCATTAACAATGATGAAAAGAATGTTGAATTCCTAAAATATATGAGAGTGGATAAGATGAAATTGATAACCCCAACAACATACTCATCCATATATTCCATTGAAGTGTTTGTATTTTGTTTTAGCCATTGATCAAAACTCATGCATACATGTTTATTTTCTGTTTTCCATATTAAATTCCACTTATTTCGTTCTTAAGTCTTAAATAATCAACGAATCACATAACTAAACTAGGCCGTGAGTCCTTTGGGAGAACGATACTTGGTCTTACCGAGTTTATTACTTGAAACGATTCGGTCACACTTGCCGATTGTTCAACAAGTTTGTGGCGCCGTATTTCGGTGTTCATAAATTTGTCATCAGTGTCCCCAATCCAGTTTAATTTGTCCTAGGGAAGCTAACCAAGTGATTCCTAATATCACATCCACACCGCCTAACTCAAAGAGATATAGTTTATCTCTAACTTCCAGCCCATCTAATTTCCCGGTAACCCTTGTGCAATACCCACTGGTTATTTTCTTTTGCCCATCACCTAAGCACACTTTATAGGGATGAGTGTCAATGCTTTCTAGACCCAATTCTTTCACCAATTTGGTGGATATAAAGCTATGACTAGCTCCGCTGTCTACTAACACTAGAATTCTCCTCCCCTTCATCCATCCTTGCATCTTCATGGTATTCGATTGGGTGAGTCCTCCGGCAGACAACCCTGACAGTTCCATCGCCGTGTGTTCCATCACCGGGGCCTCCATTTCGATCTTCTCTTCGACTCCTTCTTCTTCATCTTCTTCCGCCAAAATCATCACTCTCATACTCCTTTCAGCACACCGATGGCCGGGCTGTATGGGCCTCCACACTGGAAACAACGCCCTTCTTCACGCCTTTTTATATATTCGGGGTAAGGCAACATTCTTACTCCTCTTCCTTGAGTATTCCCTCCTCCGCTACTACCTGCTCGGGCGGTTACATTGCTAGAAACGCCTTCCTTCTTCGTTCCTGATCCACCGCCGACCCCGCCGACGTTCACTGATCCCTCCGACGCGCCGCGATAGGTCTCCGTCCTCGCGACAGTACCTGAGCTCGAGGAATACTTTCCCCAGGTCACCCCTCCTTTTCCTCCCGTTCCGCTGTTACCTCGCGATACAGAACCCGCTTGCTCGACGTCGCGTGCTCGCTCCATTGCCGACAACAGATCGCGTGGGTCATGTGGCCTCACTAGATTTCTTAATCCTTCTTGCAGCCCAGCGAAAAAGTATCCCAAAAGTTGTTCCTTATTCACTCCGGCTGCTTGCGCCACCAGTACTTCAAACTCTTGTATATATTCGTCGACATTTCCTCATTCACTCCGGCTGCTTGAGCCCTTGTTTAAGCCTCCAAACCTCTGTGTTAGAGCGGCAGTGAACATGCTCCAAGTTGGGTGTCTAGTCTTCTTCCGCCAAAAACGAAACCAATAACTAGCGCCTCCCTCCATACAGATATATACCAGCTTCATTTTCTCCCTCTCTTTCACATTTTGGATATCAAAGAATTTTTCGGCCTTCGCTATCCAGCCCATGGGGTTCGTTCCTTCGAACGTTGGAAGTTCAACATGTTTCATCCAACTTGGGAAGGAGGCAGCTGCAGGAAGGAGGGGAGAGTGTTCCACAACTGCTAATTGAGTGGCAAGAAGGAGGGCTGGAAGGAGCCACCTGGGAAAATGAAATAACCCTAAGGGAACAATACCCCGAATTCAACCTTGGGGACAAGGTTGGTGTTCAAGGGGCGGGTATTGATAGGGAAAATAGGAGATGGTTGGTTTATGAGAGAAGAAAGAGGGGAACTAAGGGGAACTAATTGTAACCGCTTAACTGCTTAGGACAGTTAAGAGTGGGCGGGAGAGGTTGTATAAATAGAGGACAGTTATATAGACATGAAAACGAATTGTTTAGTTGTTTGACGGGTTCATACCTGTGAAAGAGGGTTATGCCTCTATATTCTTTCTGTATAGATGCGATATTATGAATAATATACAGATTACCAATCTTTTTTGTGTTTCTTTGAGAGGAATAGAGTACTAGAATTAGGTTCCCAATCTAGGAACCTAACACATTCACACACTAACTCTTTCCTTCGTCCATTCGTTCCATCACCCATGCAAATAACATTAGCTTATACATTACTTTCCCTCAAAAGGGGCGTGAGAAATGAATTATGGATACTTGAAAACCAAAACTCGAGAAAAATAAAACAAAGAGAAAAGGAAGATTTACCGAAAGTAAGTGAAATCTGGAGGCGGAACCGAGTGTTCTACGAAGAATAGATTTGGCGGAACCGAGAACTCTTCTCTTCAAGCACCAATTATACCTCAAAAATCAAGAAACTATTAAACACACAAACAACCCTGATCAATAAAACTGATTGTGTTTATTAGGAGGAGAAACCCCAACAAGCAGCAGAAGTCCTAAGAAATCTGGATATGCCAATGAGTAACTGAAGCAAGGAATGAGTTGCAACAACAGCAGAAACCCCAACAAGATTATATATGAATTTTTATTCGTTTTATTCTCCTCATCACCACTCTACTTTGCACACCAAATCAAAGGAACACATGTCAGATTATTGAGCATCATAGTCTTTACTTTGCACACCAAATCAAAGCACATTTAATTTAAGAGAAAACAGGGTATTTACTTGCAAGCGGCGTTTGATCAAATCAATAGATTGAGCTATGGCGATGGCATGACTCTTCCAATCGCCTTCGTTTTCGTCCAGAATGTTCCAATTATTGGCCAGAATTTGTTGGACCGTGATTCCATCAGAGGTTTAGGGCTTAGAGGCAGCGGCCTTAGAGGCCCAAAAGCGAATTTGGAGTAGCGCGTTAGAGAAGCTGAAACTTGGGATCGAATTTGAAGCGAAGCAAAGCAAAACAATGTAAAAACTGAAACTAACAAGTCTATGAGAAGAAGAAAAGAAACAGTACCCCCACCTTTCAGCTTCAAGAGCACTCTATGAACACGATGAAGATGCTAATGCCAAGAGGCAGGCCTGCTGGAGCCAAACCCAATAACCTCCCTCTATCCCTCAAACCCTCCACTGTTGGAGGCGAATCGCCGCTCTGACAACACAAAGCTATTATTCCAAACCTAACTCTCTCATTCGTCAGCACGCGACTGCGAATCGAAGAACCCTCCCGAAGGTTTCTTTGTCGCCGCCGAATTATCAGTCTCGTCAGCGCGAGAAAGGCGAAGCTCGCGATTGGAATCCTTAGCCTCACTTCGCCGGAGACAACGGAGGCGCCAGAGACAATGGAGACGCCGGTGGTGAACGAACTGTGGCGGCACGGCGGTGGACGCAGCAAGAAACCCGCGAGAGAAACCAGACCGCGAAGTGGAGATTTCTTTGCGCGAGCGAAATAGAGGACGCGAGGACTATGCGTTTGGTGGTGGAGGTTCGTCTAGTGGTGATGGAGGTCGCAGGGGAAGAGGAAGAACGAGGAGGCGCAGGGGAAGAAGAAGAACGAGGAGGCGTAGGGGAAGAAGAAGAACGAGGAGGCGTAGGGAAGAAGAAGAACAAGGAGGCGCAGGGAAGAAGAAGAACGAGTAGGCGCACTAGGGAAGAAGAAAACGTTTCAGTAATTTTAACAAGTAAAAAGGATTACTGCCTCGGTTCAACAAATAAATGAGGCAGGAAGAAACACTACTAACTCGGTTCATTTGCTAACCGATGCAGTAGGACTTTGATGAAAAGTTGTCAGACTGTCTTACAGGATTGGGTGTATTTGTAGAGGCTTTTATCCCTCGGTTTCTTAAATAACCGAGGTAGTAGAGTGAATAGGTTTCAGTCTTCAATGAACCGAGGCGTATAAGTTTCTCTTAATTACAAAAATGCCACCGCATTTTAATATGCTTCAGTTTTGTAAAAATCGATGCGTATTAGGCGCGTTTAAAAACTGTTTTTTTACTAGTGATGGTATCAGAGTCATGGTTAGAGCCTATCCTAACGATATTTGTTGTTTGTTGGTCATATTGTTCCACCCACTATCGAATTGAGTTAGGTATTGTTTTCTATTACGATCAAAACTATTGCTACGTCAATAGTAAGAACATCTACTGTTATTTTTTGTCAAATCTGCTCTAATTAATTCAATATGTATCATCTAAGTCAATAGTAAGAACATCCACATGTATCATAATATAATAATAGTAGTAAAAAAAACTATTCTCTTTTCTAGTTAATTCAATACATCTACTCTAATCATTACTCAATTATAAAAAAAAAAAAATATACGTTTTGTTTATAAAAAAAAATAGTTTTTATACCACAAATGCGTAGTTTAAAATTTGAACGAGCTGTTTAATAAGACATTACGTACATATTATTTGCATTATTTATAAGAGAACACATAAAATATTGAAGAAAGGAAATATCTATAGCTAAAGCAACTTGTTGATAAAGAATTTATAATTAAAAGTAATTGAATTGTTTAGAATTAACAGGAAATATTGTAAACATTATTATATTATTGAGTTTTGGGTAATTGCTTAGGTAAAGGGTATATCTCTTTGTTTATTAATTTATCTATTCCTAATCCTTGTTTTCCATCAGTGTTTGTCTTTGATAGTTGTCCTGAATATAAACTGACGTTTAATTTAGAAGCAATTAAGGGACAATAGAGCCCCACATGCCACGTGATTTTTCTGTGACCTTGTTTGAGAATGAAGGAATAGCCCCCATCAATGTCGGTTATCTTTTCTGGTTCGTTATGTTGTTTCCTTTCTTGTTTAGTCATGAACTATGCATGATTAATGGAAATGATATATTGTAAAGGGACATGGTTAAATAAGAGAGTGCCTTCACTGGATGCAGCTCTTCCTCATTTTCTATCCTTATAATTTCTATGGGTATGCATGGATGCATATCAGCCACTCCATGCATGTGGTACTCAAAGTGCCGTGTGCTTAGTACGAACTTCTGCCAAATCTGGGGAAAATGCTCAATATCAAACTCAGAAATTTAATATATATACTTAATTACATACTCATAGATACCACACTAATAGTATATCCAAGTTCAATATTTATGTATAAAATATAACCATATACTTAAGGATTATATATAAGTGTGTTAGGAAGTAGCAAAGTCTGCATTCAAGAACTAACTGGCATGTGGTGCTCTGCATAATCAGCATGAAGTTGAAGGGAGATTCTGAATTTCAGCTTGCAATATCAGTGCAGCTTTTGAAGTGGAGCAAGAATCATGAGCTAGAAATGGTGGCCACATAAAATATCTGGGAGAAATTCAGTGAACTTCTGATACTGAAAATGTGAAAATCTAATCCATCCATGCAGGAGAAGAGGGAAGAAACAATTTCCCTTCCACTACATTCTTTTAAGATTTAATTTAGAATTCAAAATTAGATGACGGCCAAATAAATTCAAATCTTTTTTGGGATACTTCCTACCTAATTTTACACAGTAATACTAAAATAAGATAGGTAGATAGATATACACGTGTATCGTGTCTATATTTATTTATTTTGTATCAGTTGTATGCTTTATAGACATACCAGATGAAGAAATTTCATAAATTGCGTCACGCTGACAGTATCTATATATATATATATAGGGAAATTAAAATTCACCGATTTTATATTCTTGAAAGATATGAAAGAAAAAAGGTAATAGTTTTGATCGACATATTCGATGTTTTTGTTTATCCTTTTTCCAGGCATTGTCATTTGGAACATCGGTACATATTACATATAGACAAAACTTATGGCAAGAATTAAAATTTAGTTAGGTAATTAATATGCTGTAAATAGTCGTCTCAAGATGTGAAAGATCCAATCTAATCTAATGGTCAGCTCCAATTTATCCTAATAAATAAACATTTCCAATATCATATCACTAATTATATGACATAAAATCAAATATAAATATAAATATCTCATTTCATGGACTGCTTGATTTTTATATTAAATTATAGGCTTAAAATTAACTTCTTATCGTCACATCAAAGATTTCTTAACAAAATTTATCATACATTTTGTTTTAGGTTAATTATTATCAAATTATCTATAATTATTTAGTTTTACACTTAAATATTAAATTTATCAACATGAGAAATTGTGATAGAAATTATATATTTACTCAAAATAAAATAAAATTATAATATAAAAATAAATACAAATTTCATGTTAATTAAATTTTAAGGTTGAATTAAATTTAAAATGAATTCTAATAGTACAAAAACAAGTTATAATCTGCAAAATAACTCCAATCAAAATTAGAAAAGAAAAAAAAACAGAATACTTTCATCTCAATTCGTGTTTTCTTCACGCTTAACCAACTAATTATATTTTATTTTTGCAGTAAATTTCATTATTTTGAGTGTTTTACTAAAATTGTAACCTATTAACCTCTTTTATCAATATTTTTAACCTATTATGGTTTATAATTCAATTTATGTACTATTGACTTTTAAGAACTGTAAGCAACTATAATTTAATTTATACATCGTACATGTATATATAACTGTTTGGAAAAATCATCAACGTCTAAGTGTGGGTACTTTTGAAATTCCAATACGTTAGAAAGTGAAAACTCATGGTGAATTGAATTAGATCTCGTCTAAAAAAGAAATAATCATAAGATAAATCAAAATCAGAATCAGTGATTTTAATGGGTTAAAGTAAAATCAAATAAATACCTCTTACAAGCAAAATTTAGAGACAAGTTATAACTTGACTCAAACCACTCGTTACAAGAACTAAGCCCTTTTTCTCTAAACCTAACCGAAGTTGATTATCTTTTCGTTGTTATAAGTACATATTTAATAAATTCCTTGTACTTGTACATACAAATGAAGGCTCTCTTCTTTAAGTAGTTCATAAAAAAAATTGGTTTACTTATCAAGCTATAGTCCTTAACTTTATAGAATTATTATTTAGGCACCATATCTTAGGTTGCAGATCTTTGTTGATTAACGAATGGCAAAGTGCGAAGTGTTCATAGAGTCATGATGCCAACTAAATAATGAGAAGTGAACGAAGCCATTCATGGTCTTAGCTTGGATCCTCTTTTCCAAGCAAAAGGGTGTCATTTTCAAGCAGGACAGAGCAGGAGACAATGATTTGAACCAAAATTGTAGCCATTGTTTTTCTTGTCCTGGAAGAGTGCAGTGCACCACATGTCTTCACATCCTATTTGAAACTACTTCTATTTTTGCCTATAAAAAGAGGCCAACAAGAAGATTTTCGTGCAAATTCAAGGTTTCTCACGAATACCATATATTACCATGGCTATGTTACCCACCAAACGCTTCCTTCTCCTTGCTCTTCTCTTGCTTTGTTTCTTTTCCATTAATGCTACAGGTGACCTTACTTTCCTGTGTTTTTACAAATTATATTTAAATATATATTTTTGTGGTTCTAAATATATATTTTTGTGGTTCTACTATCATTAACACTAGATAGCCAGAACTATCTTTAAAAAAAAAAGGAAAATTATAACTACATTAATTACTATCTATTGGTGTAAAAACATGTTTTACTCTTTAAATCAGTTATCAATACAATTATATGTGTATAATTTAGCTGTTCTTTGATTTTTGCTTACAGCCAGAAGTTTAAGAGAGACTAAGGATGAATTAGCTCCAGTTTCTGCAGAAAAGAGCTATGAAAATCAGTTTAAGGTAAATCAAGGAGGGGAACAGGAACAAGACACTGGTGACTTGACAACAATGGACTACACTCCTGCAAAAAAGAACCCTCCAATTCATAATTAGTTCTTAGTTTCTTTTATTTTCAGTTTTGTAAGAAAGAGCGTACAATTGCTTTTCTTGGATTCTGAACTTTGATGAAACTAGCAAGTTCTACCTAGTTGTTTTGATCAAGCAGTAGTAGATGCATGAAGTTAGAACTATGTAAATAGTTTTTGAGCTAAGGGGGGCATAGAGTTGATAGAATTTGGAGAGGTGAGAATCATAAAGAACACAGATGCATAATAAATTCATCTTGTCTTTTCCATTCTCAAACATTCAAGTTGGTGTAAGCAATTTGAAAGAGTAACCACGATGAAGATTTAATAAACTATTGAAACTTCAATCTAGATGTTGTTTTCGTGTAGTGGTAACTAAAACCTGTGAATGATTGAAGTCAAACTCATATTGGAACTTAATATAGAAGCTGTAGAAATGCATGAAGGTAAACGAAACAGTGCATGCAGACACAAATGAGTGGATCAGTCATCACAGCCATTATTATTAAATTATATGCATTATATTTATAACCAAAAGCATATAGTACATCTGAAGATAAAGATATGTCAAAAAATCTAATAGTATATTTGAATACTGAATTTGCATATTTGAATTTATAATTTTCATGATTTCATGATTATCAATCATTTTCTTCATTATACACTCGTAGAATGTCATGTTAAACTGGAGCCAACGAAGCGAAACGCTCAGAACAAAGAGACCACCGCCAGCCAAACTTTTTAATTTGTATGCTTAATTTTTATTAATAAGAATACAAATTAATATGTTGTGGATTTTGTGGAGATGAATACATGGGGAAAAAAATAGAACGGTAACAAATATTTATTGGTGAAAACTGAAACAAATAGGAAACTATGGAGTATGATACCAAACATAGTTTATTTCATTATTCCATCACTTATTATTATTGAATCATTCCGGACAACTGTTCCAATCATTCCAGACAACTGTTCCTGATGCATGTGTGTGTTGATAAGAAGGAAAAAGAATATATAATATTAAGATAAAGTAAACCTAAGTCAAGAAAAAAATAATATATTTATTGTACAATACGGACCCGACGGTCCAAAGAAGGCAACGCTGAATCAACCTTACCGAACGGAAGTACTAAGACCGACCGGTAGGTTTTCTGGGTCATTAAGACTATGATTAAGGTAAATAGTCATTAGAGCCATTGGGCTAAAATTGGACCGTGATTAACTTTTCACTAATCTCAAGCCCATGGCGAAACTATAATTACAAGTCAAAGGTACATTACTAGAATTTAGCTTATTACTGGCGGAATTTTACCGAAGGTCTATAGGCCATCGGTAAAAGTATGTTTTCGATGGTCAAATTAAGCATTACAGACGGGTATGGTGAAATATAATTACCAAAGACCAAAAAAGCATTACCGAGGGGTTTATGGCCTTCGGTAAAAGGTTCGACCCCTTAAACTAAGGTCGTTCTCAATTTCTGTCCAATACAACACTCTACCCTATGCTCATGCTTCACATTTTCTCCCTCTCCGATTTGTTTCGCTCCTTCTCCTCCCATTGTGCTTCCCAATCTCTCCCTTTCCCTCTCCCTCTCCCTGTCCCTTATGTCCGGTGGCATTGTGTGGCTAGGGTTCTTCATGTTGTAGGTGTTGCGGTTGGGGTGGTGGTTCGTGGCTGTGCGCATGAGGCTTGTGCGGCGGCAAGGGTGGTGATTCGTGGTCATTAGCATCAGGAGTTCGTTGCGGTAAAGCCCAAGGTTAACTATTGTGTTGAGAGCTCGCGGTGTACAAGGATTCCATCCAATTGGGTGTTTTGGAGTGCGAGGTAAGTTCTTTGCTTTAAAATGCCACCTGAATAAATTGATTGCCTTGTTCTTCCCTACTTGTGTGCAATGTGTTCATCGAATTGGGTGTTTCTAGAACTTATTCTGGTATGGTTGGCCTGTTAGTTTTGATTCCTCTTGATTTTGTTTCGAGATTGGAATAAGTTTTGGGGGCTATTTTGGTATTGTTGTAAGCATAGGGAAAATTGGTAAATCAAGAGTATAAGGAAAATATGAGGATTGAAAGTATGGAAAACAAGCAGCTGCACTCACCAGGAAGCCTGGTTCAGATAAAGCTCGATATGAAAGGAAAATATCTAGTATTATCGACAATCCTGGCCGCTTCAGTGATCATGCATATGATGACAAATTTGCAAATGAAGGATCTGGTCCAAGAATTTCTAACTTGTCTGTTTTTAGTGGTGGCGAACTATTCAAATCTGATGTTCAGTCTCCCAATTCCTATAAAGATATTAAGATTAGCAGTCCATCCTATCAAAGGCGCTTTGGTTCTAGTTCAAGTGAAGATGTGTGGTCCCAAGCAAGAAATGCATCTCTGGAAACTAATGTCAATTCCCAGAGAGATGGAAATGGATTTCGTCCTCCACGGGTATCAGACAATTGGAATATTTTGTTCCTATAAGAATAAAAAAATATTTTGCTTGCAAGCTGTTTATAGTTTATGATGAAAATTATTATCATGTAAAATTATGTATCTAAAGTTATTTTTATTTTTATCTAGGAAAAATAAAAATATAACTAGTGAAGTATTGCATTTTGTGATTTGTGGAGATAATTAAATCAACTTTTCAGGGCAGCAGGATAACAAATCTAGTACAAAGAGAAAATCGAGTCGAAGTGTCTTACTAAGAGAAATTAATATCATAGATTTAGTTCTTCATATAATCATAGTTTATTTAAAAACCTCTCTCGTATAAACTCTTTTGCATCTTCCCAAGTACTGGTGCAGCTAGGTTCTTTTCATAGTAGATTTAAGGGAAGATTTGAATTTAGTCTCACACAATCCACTCACTTTTTCTACCTGGAATTTGTCTTTAACATTGTCACGATCAAAATTGGAAGTGGAAGCACCACCATTAACAATAACTCTACTTGTCTCCCTTTCACATTGCATTGATTTCCTTGTGGAATTATTCTTTTCCTTATCATATGGTCTTTCTGATATGGAAACAAAATGTGCATCTTTCCTTTTAATAGCTAGATTGGTTGAGGATTTGACTACTGCTTCATATGATTTGGATATTTCCTTCTCTTTTACTGAGGTACTTAATTTTAACACTTTTAAAAGATCAAGACAGATCTTGAATGCTCTCCTCATCTTTCCTGACCATTTTAAGGCCAACCCTTTTTGGTTACTTGTTTACAGCTGTTGTGTCTGTTTGACCAGGGGTGTTTTTGAAACACTATACTGATCTTATTTTTCTTCTTCACCAGAATTTTCTCATTTTGTTCCAGCTTTTTCTCTCATTTTTCAATGATTCACAAAATATTTTAACCATAAACTCTATCACATATGCCTCTTTTTCAATAATACCCCCACACTTGAACTAAACAATGTCCCATAACACACAACCTACTTTACCTCACAACTCTAGGACATGGTATAATCTAGTTTTACAAGGCCAAGGCTGACAATGGACTTAAAAATCTGAATAAAAGCCTAAATTGATTCTGGACAATGGTTTTACATGTCATTTTTCGTTCTGCTTTGATTCTGTGATGTTTGGAAGTTTAAACAAGTCCAAATTGATGTATTAACGATGTTAGAACCATTGATATGAAGTTAGAATGACCTATATGCAATTTAGTATGTCAAACCATCACTACTGGAAAAACGCGATTTACAGACGACATATTACCGAAGGCTTTGAAGCCCTCGGTATTGAGATGATTACCGAAGGCTTTGAAGCCGTCTGTAACGTTCTCGCTAATTTAAGTCTCAGATCGGGGTTTTCGTTCCCCATTTTCATTTTCTTCACGCTTCGTCGTTTTCTCCAAATTTTCCAATTTTCCTCCCCTTTGTTCTCTTCTCTGAAGCTTCCCCCTTCCCTTCCCTATTCTGCTGGTGCCCTCCAATATTGAGCGATTCTGGGACAAAGGGTTGGTTGGTTGACACTGATTTGGGGATTCTTTGGCTGGGATTGAAGATGGCGGTTTGGGGGTTCTACGCCTAGGTTCGTTGAGGCCGGTTTGGTGGTTTTGCGGTTGGGTTGGTTGACGCCGATTTGGGGGTTTTGCGGCTGGGTTCGTTGACGCAGGTTTCGGGGTTCGTGGGAGATGTCCGGAACGTGGCGGCAACGACAGTCTCATTGAAGGTTGGTAGATCTGGAGCGAATAGCATTGTGATGGTGATGGAGGTAGCAAGACGCGCTACGACTATTTTTGTGGTGGCTCTACCGGTCTGCGAAGGGGATAAGATCGCGATTAGGTGACTCTCGCGATTATCATGTTTCTCGGCTCTACCGCCGATGAGGCTTTAGATCCGAACCAGCACGTCCCTTTGTAATCACTCTTCTTCTCGAAGTCGTTCATGGAGAAGATCGGTGCTCTGCTATCATAGAAGGCCTTCCCTATATGTGAGGAGATCTCTTTTGGAGGATTTTCATGAAGGGTTGGTCCTCCGGTTGAGGTTTTTTGTTGAAGGCTGGTGGAAGAGTGGTTGATCGAGCAAGAGGGGAGAAGCGGCAGTGCTCTTACCATCAAAACCGTAAGAGGTTAAAGTGGTTAGCAAGCTCAAGAAAAGTCCAGGTAAGGGGAGAACAAAGTTATATCTAATGCATGATGGGTTACATAAATGAATATGAGTTTTGGGTGGATGTTTTATGGTGCTTTTGTGTTTTCTCTCGTGTTTGGAAAAGTTCTATGTAATGAGAGTGACTTTGTTTATATTGATTTATGTATGAATATGCATGAGGGAACAAATGACATTGATATGATGAACTTTTATATGTAAAATGTGATTGTGTGAATGAGGAGAGTATTTTTATTGGGAAAGAAGCAGACACGGGATCCACTCTCGGTCTCTTCTTGGATTCGGTAAACCCAGTGTGTGACATGTTCATAGGATCAAGAGAGAAAGGTTAGAATGCAGGGTGGGAATGAGTTGAATGATGAGTGAGGAGGTTTAGAGTATAAGGGTGTATTGGTGATGAAGGAAATAGGTGAAGGAGAAAAGAAGAGTGTGAATGTTGTAAGACGTGGAAGAAGAGAGAAGAGGAAATAAAGAGGTTAGGTCTGCTGGTTTTAGAAGAATATGAGAGAGATATTTGAAAGAAAGAAAGTGGTTGTTTGAGTTAAGGAATAGGAGTTAAGGATGGTCCTACAAGCTTTATGAGGAAGAAAGAAAAGAAAAAGAAAAAGAGAAAGAATTGGGTTAAAATAGGTTGACCATGTGGGAAGAGCATGCATGTGGAAGGATTTCTTATTTTATTTCTGTAAGGTGTGGGTGATGTGTTTCAATAGGAGAGCCACGGTGTGGTGGTGATGTGAAGAAAACAGAAGAAGAATAGACAAGAGTGTGTGGTTGTGAAACTGTAAAGTAATGGTGTGTGAATAAAAAGAGAAAGGAGATAGAAGAGGTTATGGTTAGGTTCAAAAAGAGGAAAAACAGGGGAGTAGAGAATGGTGGCGTTAGGAGGGAGTATACGAAAGAGAGAAATAGAAATGAGAGTTAGTTAGGTATTATGAGTTTTAATTGAAAGAAAGAAGAAGAAAGACGTTCATAAACTAAGTTGAGGTTGCTTAAAGTATCCAATTTCCTTTCCACAATATACAAGATATTTTCCTATAGTAGTTGGTAAAGGCTGTTGATATCTGGTTTCATATATGCATATTTATGATAAGAAAATAAAACCATTATCAGTTTTCTGCAATAATAATAATAATAATTCAGCAACCATAGCATCTTCTGCAGAATTTCAAACTTAGCAGTAGGTGGATTCTCCATAAATATAGTACTAAGATTCAGAATTTTAGTTAATTTTTTAGCCTTCGTTGACTTGAGAACATAAAAGTATAATTGATAGAGCCTTACCTTACAGTATTGGGATACTCCAAATGGATTTTCTTTTCTTTTCCTTTATGCTAATCTTAATTAGCTTTATTTCCTCATATATCTCCCTTAATCCAATGAGATCCAACATGTCCATTAATTGCATGAAATCAAGGTGAATATATATATGTAGTAATGTAGAAAAAACATTGTAGTAATCAAGGTGAATATATGCATTAAATGCCCAAAAATCATTGCTTGAGCAGTAGGACCGATCTACATTAATTTTACTTGAATTTTTCTGGATTTTAATTCTGTTTAGTATAGAACTCACTACTGTACATCTTTAATTTCATTCCTAGTTGTTCAAGTTTAATTTGATGTCCTAGAGTCATTTTAGTTGATTACAAATAAGTTTGATTCTTCTTTTGAGATTTGGTTGGTGAATTGGACCAATTTTTTGTGCTAAAGAGCAACTGAAGCAGTGAAAATCTGAATTCCAAGCTTTGAGCCTCCACTGGCAGTTTAAACAAGTCACATTTGGTAAAACAAAGTTGTTCCAATCATAAAATTAAGTGTCCAAACGTGTTTGTGCAAAATTGCCATTCAAACCACCAATTTTTAAACACTTTTTCTGGTATAGTTGCAGAATCTTGATATTGAATGTTTGCTGTGATTACTGCATCAAATTTAATCTCAATTAGAATACAACAAATCATTTGGAAAGCCTCTGGATCTGTTAATGGCCATATATTAGTTTTATAAGGTTAGTACTAAGATTCAGAATTTTGGTTAATTTTTTAGAACATGTTTATTAGCATTGTTAATTTTTAGTTAATTTGAGAGAAATAGAACATGTTTATTAGCATTGTTAATAAAACATGATGAATATGATATTATTGTTGTTGTTCTTCACAGGGGATCCAAAAGAAGTGTTTGGTTCTTTGCACACTGGATACTTGGAACTGCAGTCACATTCTTGGGTGTCCTGAATGTATATCTTGGATTAGAAGCCTACCACCAAAATGGGTCTATAAACAAAATCAAGGATTACAAGTGTTTAAAGCATATAGAGTACTGGTGAATTTGAATTCAAAGATTGTAAATTACTTGGCTTATATGTTTTTTATGTCTCGCTAAATCACTTTTTTGCAAGCATAATATTAATTACTTTTGGGAAATAAACGTCTATATATGTTTAGTTTACGCGTGTTATATATATATATAATTAAGATTTTTCAAGCGTAGATTGTCAACAATACACTAAACCAAAACAGCTAAAAAAAATACATTGCAGATAATTACCGAAGGCTTCTGCCCCTCGGTAATTACCGAAGGCTTCTGCCCCTCGGTAATTACCGAAGGGTTTCGCCCTTCGGTAATTACCGAAGGGCAAAGCTGTCGGTAATGGTTAGCGACAAGGGATTTACCGACGGTCATCTGACCGTCGCTAAGCCGTCGGTAATTGCTTATTACCGACGGCTTCTGGATGTTTCCGAAGGATTATGGCCGTCGGTACTGCCCTTCTTTACTGTAGTGCATCATATTTGAGCCATTTTTGGAACTTGCAAAGTGAATCTGAGTTGCAGTTCTGTTTTATGCCTAATTAGAGTTCAAACAAGTGTATTTTGATGAGTTAAAACTGCTAAAATGATTAGCAAAGTGTCAGAATGGCTTAGGCACAAAATCACTTCCAAAACCACCAATTTTGAGTCAATTTTGGGAAGTAGAAAGGTGATTTTGAGTAGTAGTTTGGTGTTGAGTTAAATTTGAGTTTTAACATGTTTCAATTCACCAAACAAAGTTGTTGAAGGGGTGAAAAGCAAAGAATAACCTAGAACTCAAAGTTTGAGTATTTAGATTATAAAAAGTGTACTGATAAGGTGAGAAATTGTCAATTCACCTAATGTAGACTCATTTTAAGTAATGTCAACATCCTAACAAGTCTAAAGTAGTGAAATAAACCTAGGAAACTAGTCAAAAGCAAAGAATTAGGGAAAACTCAAAGTTTGAGTTGTTAGAACCTAAAAAAGTGGTTCCAAGTTGGTGAAATGCTACTGAAAATCAAGCCAAATTTTTACTTTTAGAGGTACTTCTTTGTCCAATTCAACAACCCTTCCACTACCTAGTATGCTACCCCCTTGGAGCAAGAATTTTGGACCTTGGAAGCCTCACCAAAACGTCACAATACCCTACCACACATTAAACCAGTCACAGCAAAAATCTGCACTACACCAGATTTTAATTTCGGGTAACAGACTTTGTGGCACAATTTGGAGGCCAAACAAGTGGATTTCAAATGATTTTAAGCCTTGAATCAATAAAGGGACACAAAATGAACCTAGGAGAGGCACTAGATCAGATTAAACACGCAAGAAAAATAAAAAATGAAGAGTCAAAAGTAGTGCAGTAAGGTGCTTGATAAAAACACAACTGTTTGATGAAAGTCTCCAAAGAAGTGCAGATTTTGTGATTTTCGGTTTTTGGGGTTCAAAACTGGATTGCTTAGTTTTCAAATGATTTTTATGATTGGATTATACTTTTTTGATCATATAATTCCATTTACAAACATGTAACCAGCTCTTGCCAACCCAGAATTGAAATTTAAACAATGTACAAAATCAAACAGCACTAAAAATGAAAACTGCACCAGAAAAATGGCTTTAAAAGTGTGCTTTCAAACCCAAAAATGAGTGCCAATTTTTCTAAAGCTCAAGTGATGATTCAAGCAACTTTATATCATCAATTTAAAGGTGTTTAAAAATTGAAACAACAAGGAATCACACTACACTCGAAAATCACTAATTCACTTCCAAATTTAAGCAAAATTAATGGTTTAGGAAGTGATTTTGCATGTAGGCTCAAATTTGACCAAATGAACAGTGCACACAGGTTTGAAATGGTAAAATAAATTTGTTTAAACATTCACAATGCATAGAAACAACCAAATGCCTCAAATCACACCTGCTATAGCCAATTATGTCGCATTTTTAAACCAAAATTAGCACTAGAATTTAAAACACACACTGGAATCAAACTGGACAGCATAAACAAAGCTAATGGAAGTCGTAATTCACTAGATCTAGGTATAAAATCTTAGGTAGGAGATGTTAAATGGCCTAAGACACAACAAAATTCTGGTGTTGTTTTGGTGACATTTTCATGCATATTTGGCTATAGGAAGTATGATTTGTTGAATCTTGCTGTGTTTGTGCATATACAACATTTGAGCAAGTTTATTTTGTCATTTTAAAGTTGTGTGCACTATTGAAATGATCATTTTTATGCCTATATGCATAATCATGTCTTAAACCATCAAAATTGGCTTTAAAATGGAAGTGAACCAGTGAATTGACATTGCAATCTGTTTTCAAACTGCTTCAGTGTTTAAAAATCTTTAAAATAATGATGCAAATTTGTTTGATGCATCAATTGAGCTGCTGAATCACTTTCAATCAATACTGGGTTTAAAACCACCAAATTAGAAGCATTTTCCTGGTGCAGTTTTCAAATCAAGTGCTGTTTGAAAATTTGTTTACTCCAATTTTCGATTCTGGGTTGGCATATGCAGGTTTATGTTTCCAAATGCAAAGATATGATTAAAACATTGTAAATAATCCATAAAAAGTAAAAGAATAACCTAAAACTCAAAGTTTGAGTATTTAGTGCCTAAAAAGTGTACTTATGAGGTGAGAAATTGTCATTTCACCTAATGTGGACTCATTCTAAGGTATGTAAACATCCTAACAAGTCTAACTTAGTGAAATCAAGGAAGGAAAGTAGTGAAAAGCAAAGAATAACCTAAAACTAAAAGTTTGAGTATTTAGCACCTAAAAAGTGTGTTCAAAGGGTGAAAAATTGCAAATAGACCTAATGTAGACTAATTTTAACTAACATCCTAACATGTCTAAAGTAGTGAAATGAACCTAGGAAACTATTCAAAAGCAAAGAATTAGGTGCAACTCAAAATTTGAGTAGTTGGAACCTAAAAAAATGTACTTAAAAGGTGAGAATTTGCAACCAGACCTAATGTACACTTATTAGAACTTAAAAAGTGTGCTTAAATGGTGAAAATTTGCAACAAGACCCAATGTAGACTAATTTTAACTAATGTGAACATCCTAACATGTCTAAAGCAGTGAAATGAACTTAGGAAACTATTCAAAAGCAAAGAATTAGGTACAGCTCAAATTTTGAGTAGTTGGAACCTATAAAAGTGTGCTTAAAAGGTGAGAATTTGCAACCAGACCTAATGTACACTTACTTTAAGTAATGTGAACATCCTACCATGTCTAAACTAGTGGAATGAAGCTAGGAAACTTGTCAAAAGCAAAGAATTACCTCAAACTCAAAGTTAAAGTATTTAGAACCTAAAAAGTGTGCTTAAAGGGTGAAAATTTGCATCTAGACCCAATGTAGACTTATTTTAACTAATGTGATTGTCACTAGATACTTTTATAGCTATTTGATTGCCTAAAATATGTTAATATGTATTATATATCCATGCTTTTATAGATATTTGATTGCCTAAATTATGTTGATGTATATATTGTATGTTCATGTATATTGTATTTCATTTATTAGGCTACAACTTGATTAAGTTAAGTACATTCTCAATGCAATGAGAACGGTAAAAATACTATAAACACTTATGTTAGAATAATTACTGTTACATATCATCATTAAGGCTAGTCTACTAGACCAGCAATGAGTAGTACCTTCTGTACCTAGAGGTCTAGTGCAGACTCTTTGTCTTCCATGTACTCTTACTTTTTCAATATATATAGAAGATAATGAGAAGGATCGGTTAAGCCCAGAAGAATATATTTTTATCAGTTTTTAATCTCAAGTTCGTATCAGAGCAGGTTCATCCTGCTCTGGTTTCTATCCTGGGTTGACTACCAGCATTGTCATTGTCGTTCGCATCTGTCCGGTGCCCTTTGCCGTTGTCCCCGGTTGCCTTGTCACTACATGCATCTGTCAACTACAGTTTAAAGCTCTTCAACTTGGTTCTCTGCCATCTCACATCTGTCGGCCGCTGTTCGCCGCCGTCCGCTGTCACTGTTCCGTCTGTCGTCACTGTTCCGTCCGGCGACCACTGGATCTGGTTCGTCTCTTCACGCGATGACCACCCCCACTGGTGCCAGAGTCTGATTCTCCTCCATGCTCCGCCATGCACCGCTTCTTTGTGCGCTTCGAACAGTCGCGTACTGTTCACGCGCCGTCCTCTGCCCGTAGGAATGTCACCGCGACACCTCCAGAGTTGTCGCCTGAAACTCCTCTCTCTGTTCTGACCCTCAAAATCCTACTTCACTGAAGCCAGAAGCTCCCCTTGAAGAAAACCCTAAGAAACCCTTTCGATTTTTTGGTTCCTCACTGCCGCGTTTTTTCTTTCTCCTATTTTTATCAAGAATGGCGTCTGGAAGTGTTCTTTCTTTCTCTGGAAGTCCCTCCATTACTACCGAAAAGCTAAACGGAAAGAATTATTTGTCTTGGTCTGCTGCCGTGGAAATGTGGTTCCTCGGTCAAGGAAATTATGACCACCTTGAGCAGGATGGAAGCCAAGTACCTTCTAAAAAGGTTGAACAATGGAAACAAGCAGATTTCCAATTATGTGCCCTATTGTGGCAATCTGTGGAACCCCGACTTTTAATATCTCTTAGAGCCTTCAAAACATGTCACTCGTTTTGGAAGAAAGCTCAAAGCATATATGCTAATGATATTCAACGTCTCTATGATACAGTAAACAAGCTTGCATGTCTCAAAATGATAGACCATGATATGGTCTCCTTCATCACTGAAGCCCAAGCAGTTGTGGAAGAGTTGAGAATGTTCTTGGAAGTGGAATCTTCGGAAGACATCAAGAAGAAGCTTGAAAAGTATTATATGGTGATGATCCTCTGTGCTTTACATCCAGATTTGAATCATATCAGAGATCAACTTCTGACAAGTCATGAGGTCCCTTCCTTGGAAGCCTTGACCACACATCTTCTTCGTGTTCCAGTGCCTCAATCTCAGGAACCTCATGAAACAATGGAACCATCTGTCATGGTTGCCACGCGAGGAAGAGGAGGACGTGGAGGTCGGGGACGTCCATAGTGCACTTACTGTAAGAGGGTGGGTCACACCCAAGAAAACTGCTACTCCTTGCATGGTTTTCCTTCAAAAATCGCCAATATCTCTAAGGCTGAAACTCCCACTTCCGACTCCAAGTTCACTAAGGAAGAGTATCAAAAGTATCTGCGATTAAAGTCTAACAGCTTGGCCCAATCATCTCAATCCCCAAGTACATCCACAAATTGCATTTCTCAATCCATGAAAGGTCAAAATTCATGGGTAATTGACTCGGGTGCTTCTGATCACATCTTTGGTAATACCTCATTGTTCTCAACCCTTTCCCTCCAAGAAAAACCCCATTTCATTACCCTTGCAAATGGCTCTAAAACTTGTTCAAAGGGAGTCGGTCAAGTCTCCCTGTCTCACTTTGAAATTTGTTCTTTTTGTCCCTAACTGGCCATTCAATTTACTTTCCTTAAGTCAGTTAACCAAAATGTTACATTGTTCAATAACTTTTGATTCAAAATCTTTTGTTATACAAGAGTGTGGCTCGGGGAGACAGATTGAAGAAGGATATGAAGCTGGAGGTTTATACCATTTTGGATCTCGTCCACGGGTATCCTGTGTTGCAGCTCTTCCCCCTAAAGTGTTACATGACCGATTTGGCCATCCTCACTTGTCAAAGTTAAAAAAGATGTTTCCTGAACTTAGTGGTCTTCAGACTTTAGAATGTGAGTCTTGTCAACTAGGAAAACATGTTAGATCTATCTTTCCTAAAAGGTCTCAATCAATGTGTAATTCTAGTTTTTCTATTATTCATTCTGATGTCTGGGGACCTAGTCGCATCTCTTATATTGGTTTTAGGTATTTTGTTACATTTATTGATGAGTATTCCAGATGTACTTGGGTTTATCTAATGAAAGATTGCTCTGAATTGTTACCCATCTTCACATCCTTTTTTAATGCTAAAGAGTATTTCTCCTCCACTTTTTCCGCAATCCTTAGCTCCCATGGTATTTTGCATCAGTCCACTTGTCCTCATACACCCCAGCAAAATGGTATAGCCGAAAGAAAAAATAGACACTTGGTTGAAACTGCTCGTACCCTTTGCTTAGTGCCCATATTCATATTCATCACTGAGGGGATGCCATCTTAACTACATGTTTTCTTATTAATAGGATGCCCTCCTCCTCTCTCAATAATAAAGTCCCTTTCTCCATTCTCTTTCCCAATGATCCTCTCTTTCACACCCCTCCTCGAGTTTTTGGTTGTGTCTGTTTTGTTCACGACATGTCTTCGAGGCTAGACAAGCTTTCCGCTCATGCGATCAAATGGATCTTTTTAGGCTATTCTCGGCTTCAAAAAGGGTACCGATGTTACTCTCCTAAAACCAAGAAGTACCACATGTCTGCCAATGTTACATTCTTTGAACAAACACCTTTCTTTTCTCCATTTGTTCAAGATGTTCATATCCTCCAACAGGTCCTTCCTCTTCCATTGGTTGAGTCCAATATCTCCAATGTCTCAGTCAATCCATGTCATGCTCAAGGTCCTCCCGAACCTTCCTCTCCACATATTGATATCTTCCGCCACAGTACCCCGATGCGTAGTCCTCTTCCAGAAAATGGTGGATCTCCCCCTTCATATTCTTCTCCCTCATTGCCTCCTGCCACGCCTCCTGGTGAAAATTGGTGACATTGATAGGCTAAAAGCCCGGCTAGTTACAAAAGGGTACACTCAGGTTTATGGCCTTGATTATTGTGACACCTTTTCTCCCATGGCCAAGATGACTACCATTCGTCTTTTCTTCGTAATGGCATCCATTCATCATTGACCACTTCATCAATTGGATATCAAAAATGTCTTTCTCCATGGTGATCTCTAGGAAGAAGTTTATATGGAGCAACTTCCTGGGTTTGTTGCTCAAGGGGAGTCCATCCTCCAACTTCTTCTCGCGGGCAACTACCACCTTCAGTTGCCCGCACTCATCCATCAGCCGGTCATAGTTAGCTCGGGCGTCGCGCAGCCGATCCGTGGCTTCGGCTAACTCCTCCTTGACTTCATCAAGTTCAGCTTGGAGCTCGTCAATCTTCTTATCGGACTCGTCTTGAGCCACCAACACCTACTCCATGGCCGCCCGAAGGTCCTTAGTAACCTTCTTCTAGGCAAGCAGCTCGGTCTGGACATCCCCAGCTCCCCTGCGATCAGCAAACTCCCTGAGATACCAAGCCAGAGAAGCCGCCCGGGTAGACATTTCCAGCATCGCATTAGTCAACTCCGCCTCCGACAAGGGCTCGATCAATGCCCGGTGTGTAGAACTCATATGAAAGTTTGTTCGTTCACTCATGTTGAACGCAGGGCTGAAAACCCCATCCAGAAGCGGCCGGGAGGAGGACCCCTCCTTTCCTTTGCGCCCCTTCTTGGAGGCTGATCGAGAGGAGGACCCTTTTTTCTCCTTACGCCCCTTCTTGGAGGCAGAGTTCTCCCCCTATTTGTGCCCCTTCCTCTTCCTAACCAAGGGCTGGGCAAAAGTGGTGGCCGCTTCGGATGAGGGATCTACGAATACGACCAGAAGGCTATGTGGGGGCCGACTTCCCGCAGCGGCAGCGACGCCTTCAGGAATATTAACGGCTGGAGCAGCCTAGGAGTCGGCCGAAGGAACTGTCGGCATCCGGTTGGTAGAAGACGCACGTTTGATGATAGGAGGACGGAGAGCGGTCAGGGTGACCCATTCCTAGACGCTCGAAGAGCTAGCACCGGCTCCTTTCCTCGAAGCCATGAAGTTGGATTTGCGGGGAGGAGGAGCAGATATGATATCTGACAAAAACACGAAAATTCAGTTAAGTTAACACCGACCTACGGAAAAGGACAAAGTGAACATAAAATACCATACCGAACGCCTTTCGTTCACAATCGTCATGACGAAGGCATTCAACTAAGTTGCGGGCAGAGAGGCGGCGGGGGATTTATATTTATTTTCTTGTTTTTGCATTCAAAATCCTAAATTAATTCTCAAAAGTCTTAATTAGTTGAGTAATCATATGACTTTTTAGTGTCGTGAGTCTCTTGGGAAACAATACCTTGTCTTACCATTTATTATTAATTGATACGATTATGTACACTTTCCGACATCTTAACAAGCATCCATCAGTAGATGCTATCATCTGAGTCCTCCTACCATCCCTCAGTAGATGCTGCATTACTGCAAAGCAAAATCAAATCCAAACCACACAAATAATCAATTAAAAATAAAAAGTCTGAAACTGGGTTGCCTCCCAATAAGAGCTTGTTTAACGTCACGAGCCTAACACCATGAAGCACAATCTGCACCTTTGATGTTGGTGTTCCTTTTTATTTCATCACACCAACTTATCTGCAGCATCTTCCTGTTCACCATCTTTACCCTCCTTGAATAAAGAGCCTCAATCTCAATAACTCCATTCTCTTTGATATCTTTAACCACTTCATGCACAGAGTCTTGGTGAACTAGTTTCTTTTTATTATCTCCCTTCTTCATCTACTATTGACAATCTTCTCTACTTCCAGACCTAAAAAGAAAAGTTCAGATAATTTCGTACTTCTAGTCCGAATTGAACCCTACATACCTAGAGAACAAAACACTAGAGCACCCAATTAGCCCTAAAAAATAAAAATAAAAATAAACAAAAATCAAAAACAATAAAAGTAAAGTCAAAACTGGTTAAGAATCACACAAAAGTATAGTTTAAACCACGAGTCCCCGGCAACGACGCCAAAAACTTTTTAAGACCTTGGCAAGTGTACCGAATCGTATCAAGTAATATATAATGGTAAGACTGTTTACCCCTCGGCAAGTGTACCGAATCGTATCAAGTAATAATCCTGGTAAGACCAAGTATTGTTTTCCAAGAGACTCACGGCCTAGACAATTTATGTAATTTATTGATTAATTAAGACTCGAGACTAAATTGTTGTAAGTTTCAAATGCAAAAGACTGAAAAGTAAATATGTATGCATGTGATGATCAATGGGCAAGAAGAAACAAAACACATGAATTGAATTATATGGATGAATATGTTGTTGGGGTTTATCAATTTCATCCTTTACACTCTCTTGTATTCAGGAACTCATAATTCTTTTCATTAATGTTAATGTCACTTTCTAAATTACTTTAAACCCGATTCCTCGGCGAAGAAAGCCTAATCATATTTACTTGTCTCCCTAGTAATTAATCATGCATTATAGTGAACAGAAGCTTAAAGGCAACCAACCATCATACTCCTATGTCTAGGTTTGTAATATACTGTTGGGAGAGATTTCCCAGATCTAGATTTCTCCGTACGTTCCCATATCGACAAAACCAATAATCATGACATCGAATGAGTTAAACAATGCATGCTTTGAGTAAAGAGGAAAAACCCTAACTATTAATGAAAGAAAGCATGTATCATATAGATGATTTTGAAGAACAAATTCCATTCAAGAGAGTTTCTAAGGATTTACATTGATTCCCCAACAACAAAATAAGTTTAGTTCACCATATTCATGGTGAAACTAGATGAAATACAATGGAAAAGTGAAGGATAGAACCCTAGAAAGTTGAGAAAGGAGCCTTAGCATCCAAAATCCTCCTCCAAGGGGTGAAAGAGTGTGTTTTTGCTTTGTCCCAGTGATGGACAAATTTATGAACACCAAAATGTGATGTCACAAACTTGTTTTACAATCGGCAAGTATGACCGAATCGTTTCAAGTAATAACTCGGTAAGACCAAGTATCGTTCTCCCAAAGGACTCACGACCTAGTTTAGTTATGTGATTTGTTGATTAGCTAAGACTTAAGAACGAAATAATTGGATTTTACTATGCAAAAGACGAAAATAAACATGTATGCATGAATGTGATCAATGGCTAAAGCAAAATACAAACACTTTCAATGGAATATATGGATGAGTATGTTGTTGGGGTTATCAATTTCATCTTATCCACTCTCATATATTTTAGGAATTCAACATTCAATTCATCATTGTTAATGCCACTCTCTAAATTACCTTTCAAGAAGGCTTCTCCCTAATTACGAGTTCATACTATTCCTAGCATTCCTAATAATTAGTTTATTTAGCGCAGGAGCTTAACGGCAACCAATATACTATTGGGAGAAATTCCCCGGATCTAGACTTCCCCGTACGTTCCCGTATCGACAAAACCAATAATCATGCATTGAATGAGTTAAACAAAGCAAGCATTGAGCAAAGAGGAAAAACCCTAACTAATGATGAAAGAAAGCATAGGTCTTAGATTAAGATGTAAACACAAATTCCATATATGAGAGCTTCAAAAGATTACATTGATTCCCCAACAAACATACAAGGTTTAGTTCACCATATTCATGGTGAACCTAGATGAACAATAATGAAAGAATGAAGGATAAAACCCTAGAAAGGTGAAGAGGTAGCCTGAGCATCCAAGATCCTCCTTCAAAGGGGTGGTAGAGAGAGTGTTTGCTTCGTTCCAGCCAAAGATACAAACCCTAGGAAACCCTAAAGCTTATATACTATTCGTAAATTACAGAAAATTAGGCCCAAGCCCAAAAATAGTGCCGCTCAGCGGTAAAGTACCGCTCAGCGGTAAGTGCGTGAGTCGTTTTCTCCCCTCAGCGGCCAACGTGAACTCCTGAGTGCCGCTCAGCGGTAAACTGCCGCTGAGCGGCGGTTGCTGCTTCTCCTTTTGCACTTTTTGATGTCTTTTCTGATTCCATCTCTCTCCTTCTTCACTTCTTTCACCAAATTCACCTTAAAACCTGCACAAAAACACTGAAATCAAGCATAAACCTGTCCAGCTCTCTTATTTATGAAAATATGAACAAAAGCATGATTTCAAGCTAGTTTCTAAGTGTTAAAGGTTGCTTTTAGTATCAATTTTAAGCATGAAAATAACAGTTTTTCAACTGTTATCACCCAGCCAAAGATACAAACCCTAGAACGTCCTAAAGCTTATATAATATTCTAAAAATACAGAAATGTAGGCCCAAGCCCAGAAGAGTGCCGCTCAGCGGTAAATACAGCGGTAGTAACGGGTGGCCAATTCTTCCCCTCAGCGGCATAGTTACCCCTAAGCGGTGCCAACGAGTACTGAAAAGTGCCGCTCAACGGTAAATGGCGTTGAGCGATACTTGCTGATTCTCTTCTTTTGCACTTTTTGTATCCTTTTCTGATTCCATCTTTATCCATTTTCACTTCTTTCATCAATTTCATCTAAAAACCTGCCAAAACAAGGAAATCAAGCATAAAACCTGTCCAACTCTGTTATTTCCAATAATTCAACAAAATCATGAGTTCAATATAATTTCTAAGTCATAAAGGTTGTAATTGAAGTCAATTTAAAGTATAAAAATAACATATTTTCAACTGTTATCAAAGACCAAGTATCGTTTCCCAAGAGACTCATAGCACTAAACAATTGTGTAATTACTTAACTAATTAAGACGGAAAAGATGTTTTGTCGGTTTTCAAATGCAAATGCAAGAAAAGTAAATATGAATGCAAAGTAATCAATTGAGGCTAAACACTAGAATGAATGGATGAAGTTGATAATATGAGATGATAATGTGGTTGGGGTTTAGATTTCACCTAATCATTCTCATGCATATAAGAATTCTTCTTCTTTATTAAATGTCAATGTCACTTTATAAAGGTGGATGATTGGGTGTATTTGAAGATCAGACCACATAGACAAACTTCTATTCCTGTGAGACTACACACAAAATTGACAGGCAGGTATTACAGGCCGTTTAGGGTGATTCAGAAAGTAGGAGAGGTAGCATTCAGATTGCTACTACTTGAGAATGCTAGGATCCACCCTGTCTTCCACGTGTCCCAACTGAAGTTGGCCATTGGGACGAAGCCGGTGGAGAAAGAGTTGCCAGCAGATTTACAAATGAGAGGACCATCGTGCTGGCCAACCAGGGTGATAGATAGACGGGTCCAACAGTAAGGAGGGGACCAGCGAGAGCAAGTACTAATTGAATGGCAAGACGGAGGGGTGGATAGTGCAACTTGGGAGGATCAAATGATGATGCAAGAACAATTTACTGAGTTCAACCTTGGGGACAAGGTTGATTCTCAAGGGGGGAGTAATGTTAGGACATGGAAGGTATATGAGAGGAGAAAGGTGAGGAAGAGTACTTAACTACTAAACAGTTAAGTGGGCCGGTTATGATTCTTGAGTGTGTAGACCGGTTCAGAACCTGGTGAAGGAGGTTAAGCTCCTGGTATCCCATTTTATTCTTGATTCTTTTGCTGCGAATACCATACAATTCTTTATCTAATTCTTGCTTTGAGATTACTGAAGTGTGTGAGTGAGTGAGATAGTTAGGATTCTTACCCAGATTCCTAACAGAAGGGGTCGATTTCAGGTGATTATTAGTTAATTATATTCTGAATTACTCCTGAAGATAAACACGTTTTCTGTTTGAGGGCTGGTGTAGTGTAAATAATTAACAATACCGATTAAGGTTGGAGATCAAAGTATATGGTTAGTACTTACTACACATTTACAGGTGTATGATACCACCCTTTCAAAGTATTTTTATTGAATAAGCTTATCAATTTACATTTGGAAACTGCAATTCAAGGTTGAGATTATTAAGAAAGACGTCTTGATGAAAATTTGGGAGGTTATCATTCAGTAAATTGTGGAGTCAAAAGGGTATATGTATAGATAATTTCTTTTATTACCAGGGCAAACTGTTACTGGAATCAGGGACAAAGAACTTAATCTAATATATATATATATATATATATATATATATATATATATATTATGTGTGTGTTTGAAGAGGTTTTGTGTAATCTAAAAAGCAGATATAATGTAATGCTTTTAAAATAAATTGGAGCTTCGTGTAGAATTCTAGAAAATGTTAGTTTGATTTAGTCTCGATATATAAAACAATAATGTTAAAAAATTAAATACAAGATACAAACAATTATATATTATATTAAACGTGATATAACTATTTAATGATGATAGAAAATATTTTTTTCTTTTTTAGTTACTTAAAATTGACTCTATGTGTTGATGGTAACAAACTTATTTCAGAGTATGAACTTAACTTGGTCTCTTTAAGAATTATTTTTATAAAAGAACATATAAATACCACACACATAATATATATATATATATATATATATATATATATATATATATATATATATCACAAAATATGTATAAAGAAAGAGAGTAAAGGAGAAAGAAGCATGAGAGAACAAAAATGTCACTCTGATAAACAGAGATAGAAACAATACTGTTGTAAAAAGTGTGGCAAAACAATATAAATTTAATTTTTTATGAAAAAATCTCATTAAAATTGTGGATATAAGTCCTCTTTCTCCACGAAACATCAAAAGATTGATGAGCATTCCAATGCGATATGCACTGCTGGATTCAGTATCATTCAAAGTAAGCATTATTGGTCACTGCCATTTTCTGATTTTGAGAGTTCATTCATATTTGTTCTCTTTCTAAATGCAAATTTTGTCCTTTATTTCTGGCCTTTCCAACATGCCTTATTCTTGAATCTCCCCATGTTCCTTACTCTTCTCTCACTATAGTTCATATTCCATTGAATCTTCATAGCTGTCCAATTCTTTAGCAATTGGTTGCTCTTGGATTCTAATTCCATGACATCAATTTCCATGAAAAACAGACAAAGTAACAAATTGCAGAACTGAAAACCATGTGTCTATCTAAACTTTGAAGCAACATATTGAACTGAAAGTCGAGGAGAACTGAAACAAGAGTGTACGTAGATGATGTCTGAAGAGTCACTGAGTATTGTGGTGATCCACTATGCATCAAGAGACTTCAACACAAATAAAAGTGGTCATGCAGGGATTTTCACTTGGTCGTGGAGACAAGCTTACACTTCTTGTGATGTTACATTACATTAGTAATACAGAGTACTGGTGATTCTGGAGCTAATGTCAAGCGGCTTCAGCAAGAAACTGAAGCAAAAATTCAGAACCTTGATTATTTGTGTGTCCTTAGTTTGTCCTTAGAGTATAATATGATCTTGTGTGTCCTTAGTTTGAATGAGGCTTGATTATTTGTGTTTAATTTGTAGTGTCGACGTTAATTGGGCAGCTATGAAGGTGGGTATTATGTAATGAAGCACATGCGCACCATTATTTGTACAAACATTACTGATTCATGGAATAAGGTATTAAAAAACTAACTAAATACTTATCAAACTGTTCATTACAAAATTGTTCTAACTTAATTATTTTATTTGTAGATCTTTAATGATTCATCTGCAATGGAAGCTCCAGACATTAAAGACATTAGGACTAAGTGGGCTTCTTTTATTGTAAGTGTTAGTAAATTGTAGAAACTTGACTACAATGTAGTGTAGGTTAATGTTATATTTGGATTTAATATATGGTTTGATGTACAAATTATGTATTAAATATTATTAGACAACTTAATATTTGAAATGAATTTCATTATGTTAGTTTTGAATATGTTCATTTCATGTTATATTGATTATAAATTGATTGATGAGATGATAATACAGGAAATTATTTGTAAATTAATTGCATATGTCAAATGTAGTAATGATTTTTTTTTTACGAAACAAGTTTTTATGATAGATGAACAATGTATGTAATAAAATTTTATTTCTGAAAAGTATATATTATGATAGGTAAACAATTACTTGTCATAATATATTCGACATATTATGATAGGTGAAAAAGTCTACATTATAAAACGCTACATATTATGATAGGTAAATCCCGGTGCATCATAATAAATGTGTCATATTATGACTGATAAATGAAAATCTGTCATAATACACTGGACCTATTATGATAGGTGACAAAAAGTCTGTCATAATACACTCGACCTATTATGATGGACTTTTTTGTCCGTCATAAAATGCGCAGACCTATTATGATGCCCAGAACTATGATGTCAGGTTACCTGTCATAATAGGTCATTTTTACCTATCATAAAAAGTGATTTTTCCACTAGTGTATGAGTCTTGGTCGTAGTAAGCTCTTGATCTTCACAATTAATTACTAGGAATGCTAGGAATTGCATGAACTAGTGATTAAGGACAAACTTATTTCGTCGAGGGATCGGGTTTAAGTTATTTAGTGAGTGACGTTAACATTAATGCATAAAGAAGAATTCTTACATACATGAGAGGGAACTTGGCGAAATCTACCCCCAACAACATACTCATCTCATATTAAACAACATTCGTCCATCATTGTGCTACTATGTTATCGATCAACTTGCATTCATATTTAATTTTCTGTTTTTGCATTTGAAACCAATGATCTTGTTTTCTTTAAGTCTTAATTAATCAAGTTATCACACGACTGTCTAGTGTCGAAAGTCTCTTGGGACACGATACTTGGTCTTACCATTTTATATTACTTGTGCGATTCGGTACACTTGTCGATCCATCATCAATAATTAGAATAAATTCAAATACATGAGAGTTTAGAGGTTACATCTTCGCCAACAACAAATGAATTTAGTTCTCCATTATCATGAAGAAACTAGATGAACAGTGGAATGAAAGAGATAGAAAAACCCTAAAAACTTAAGAGGAGAGCTCCCACATCCCCAAATCTGCCTCCAAGGGGCGAAAAATATGTTTATGTGCTCAAGCCATTAAGAGATACCAACCCTAGGTCGTACAAATCCTTAAACAGATCAAAATTGCATCATGGGCCAATGTCGCTAGCGCTCAGCGCCCTAAATGGGCCCTTGGCTGGCGCTCAGCCTTGACTGGCTGGTGCTCAAGGCCCCTGAGGGGGCCCTCAGCTTCAACTTGACTTTTCTGCATTGCGTATTTTTCTCTTTTTCTGCATTCCAACTCCTTGATACTTTAACTCCTCTTTCAAATCATTCCAATAACCTAAAAAATCAAAGGAATTTAGTGATAAAATCATCAAGTATACCTTCTACTCACTTATTCACAAAACTAAACTAAAAACATGAGTTCAAGCAAGCTTCTAAGTGAAAAAAAGTTGATTTAGTATCTTCAACTGTTATCACCAATCGAGGCAAAATACCTGCTGACCTAATGCAAATAAGACTTTTCAATGACAGTTTTTTCGAAATAGGCCTACTACCTCAGTTCTCTAACCAACCGAGGCAAAAAATCCTGAAAGCTTTTTCAAAATAGGCCTACGTTCTCTGACCAACCGAGGCAAAAAACCCTAACAACTTTTTCAAAATAGGCCTACTGCCTAAGTTCTTTGACCAATCGAGGCAGTATGTCCTGCCAAAAACTGACAACCTCTGATTCTGAACTTTTCAAATCCATTTTGCCGAGCTTTACTACCTCGGTTCCATTTTAACCGATGTCATAAGCCCTTTATGACTCGGTTTAACTACAAACCGAGGCCTACCGTTAGTAGATATTTTCAAATATTTGTTTTATAATTTTATTTTGATTTTTTCTAGAAGGTTTACGCATCAATTGTTTTTATAATTGATGTAATAACCTCTTCGATATTTAAATTCCAGAAGCATAAAACAGTAAGCATATTTTCATTGTTTCTTCTTCTTCTTCCGCTAGAGAACGCAAACGTGAACTACTACTTCCCATCTCGTGCGAACAACTTTGCCTTGTCGCTCTGCCTCCGCTGCCTCCACCACTAGCTGCCATCGTAAATTTTTTTCACCTATTCTTCCTTCTTCTTCCTTGCACAACCATTCTCTCTCGCAGATGAGCTATTGGTTCATGGCCTCCATGTTTCTTGTGCAAAGTGCTTAGTGTGGTCTCCATTGCTGTCGCCATCGGCCATTCGCCGTCGTCATCGGCTGTTCGGCTCACCTTCGACCGTTCGTTGTCGCCTTCGACTGTTCATCACCGTCTTCGACCATTCGTCATTGCCTTCGGTCGTTTCCTCACCGCCTTCGTTGTCCCAGATAAAAAAATAAAAAAATGGTTTTGAATAAGCAAAAGTCTCCATCTGAAAAAAAAATAAAAAAAAAGGCATCTACTGCCTTAGTTCGAAACCAACCGAGACAAAAGACCCCAATATACTGCCTCGGTTTTGAACCGAAACAAAAAGGCTACCACTTTTTTCCTCGCTTGTATATACTTCGGTTCATGAACCACTACTTATAGACAAAAATAACCGGTGTCGTTTCCCTTTACTGCATTAGTGCTTACTAATTTATTTCTTTTTGTGGGAGCAATGTTCTGCCTTTTTCAGATTCAAGATGGGTGTTCCTTCCGCTACTCGACAAGCCTGCAAGCTTTCTATTCTTGCTAGCACTTTTGATATCTTTTTCTCATAGGAGTTGACTCATCATTTGCATTGGGTTAGGTTTTCTCAAACTTGTGATCTCTACATGTTTGTTGATATGCCCATGAGAAAGTAATCATGTATGCTAATTGTGGAATTTTTTGTTTTAGGTTTTATTTGTATGTTTGCCTTGGTGGTATTGTCCTGATTTAAAATATAGTTTCTCATCATTTTCCTTGTTGTAGGTTACTCTAACATTACTTTAGTAATATTTGCAGTACTATTTGTTCCTCATCAGTTTGTATTTGATAGAAACACTAATGATAAGTTTGATGTCTTCTACTATACTAGTTTAACATTAGGCACACAATTATTCTACTACAATTCTACTACAATTCTATTGTTCACCATTGCATATTGTAATAACTAATCTTGATTAAGAAACATATTTACCTATGTTCACTCTCTGTATAAACAAATAGATGTATAAAATATACAAGATCGAACTGGCTTCTAAGGGCACTTTCAACCAGCAGGAAATAATTTTCGTTTGTGATATGGTTCAATTGAAAAATATTATTCCATAAAATATGTGTGTTTAGTGTGATGTTGAGTCTCGAATACGTATTTCAGATGTAAAAAAACTTTAAAAAGAAATATTTAAAATAGTTTTAACTTAAATATAAATGTTAAACTACATTATTGATCTCCAATATGGCTGTAATTGTTTTTACTCACTATGTTTGATGGAAAGAAGGCTTGGAGTTGTTTCTTGAGTAATATTAGAAATTAACATTATCTCCAAAATCTCACATTCTTTAATAATTAAAATCAAAAGTCTTTAAAAGTCCAAATTCTTTTTCAATCTAACAAGTTAGGCTTATGGCTGTTTTTACGAGATCACATAAAAAGAAAGATTATGCTTTTGGGATTGCCTCTGACAAAAGAAAACGTAATGCTTTTAATAATTACTACTTATGATTACATATATTATCTTTTCCTTTGGCCTTTGTGCTTTCAACTATAGCCTATGTTTTGACATTAAGCTAGTGAAACTGTGTTAAAAGGGTAACACTCAATAAGTCGGATTCGTTCCTATATAGTTAATAAGGATGAAAAAAAGGAAGATGAGGAAGCTCTTTAGTTTGTGTCTTGACTATTTTTCCCATTTTGATTAATTGATGTTTGCATGATCACATTTGGGCATGAATGCTTCTTTGTTGGATGTGTGCCACTAAATAACCAAGCCATTTCAAAATTAACGTAACAAACACAACAACGCGATTTCTTTTATCATGATCATATATACTCGCAATGTCATTATAATGTTAGCTGTTTTCTTGTTAAGACTTTTAGATTACCACCATAATATTGCTAATCAATATTATTTCCACTGAAAATTTTAATCATCTTTACTTTGTTTCATTGTGATTTTGTGGAGTCACTCAATAATGTTTGTTTGTGTAGTTCATGAGCATGAGGAGGGAGAGTGGAAGGCTTGTGATTGCTGATTTGGCTTTCGAAGATGTCAAGGTTGAAGGTGGTGGATCTTAAGGTGAATTGTTCCTTATAAGGTGAGTTTTATTTTGTCATTTTCATTTGCTAATCATGTTTTCAGGGTGATGGATCTTGTGGCTTCTTTTTGGATTTTGTATCTGTACTATGCATCTCCTTATTCCCTTTTGTTTTTTTTATCTCGATCCATCTGTTTTCATGGTTTCCAATCTTAAATCTATTCAATATCACTAAAATGGTAAAAAAGAAAGAAAATTACTTTGAACTAATGTTTTATGTTGCGTCAGAACCTGATGATGATATTGCACATATTCTCACTTGCTTTACCAATTTAACTGTTCATGGAAATTTTGCTTTAAAAGCGAGTTACATGTTGTTGTAGCAAGCTTATCATTAATGTGGCAGTTCCAAGGACCATTGATGAATGTGGGATCAATACGAAAAGAATACTCAATCCATGGGAAAGGAACGAAAATCACACACTTTGCCTCAACTCTGTTAAAGCAATTGGATGTACAATGGTTAACATTGGCAGTCAGTACTTCGTTGAAGGAAGGGTATCTTGGTATTCCTTTTAGGTTTCACCCTTAAAAGCATAATTATTGTTGTTGTGTACAATGTAGAAACACAAAATTTATGTTTAGATTTTATTAACAAATGAATTTTATATAGGATTTTTTTTATTTTGGAACCAGTTTCTTCCTTCAGAAAGTTATAAAAATATTGGCGAAATCTGAGCAAAATTATTAGATTTTCTTGAATCAAAGAGCTTAGAAATTTTTTTAAGAGACCCATGTAACTCGATTTTCTTTGCATTAAGCTTTGCATCAAACTGCACTATAATTAACTATATTGCACTATAGTTAACTGAAAAATAGTTCACTAAACTGCACTACAATATAAGTGAACTAAAAAATAGTTCAGTGTCGCTTAATTAATTATTTTCTTAGTTCAGTTCAGTTCTCTTGAATTATTTTATAATTAACTATAAATTTTTATATTACAGTGCAATATAGTGCACTTTGCCCACCCTAATTGCAGCACTACTTGTATTTACTTTTATTCAATTAGTCATAAAAGGACGTCATAGAACTTAATTATTGAAAGAAGATTTATCAGGTCGATTATCAACGTCATAAATTTATCCATAGATTTTTTAGAAAAATTTCTAACCGAAAATTATTATTTACCATTCAAATAGAAAGGTCAATCTATATAGGTTTTTGAATTCCACAACTGCACATGTGCCATATCATCAAAATAGAAAAAAATTATCAAAGCTAACCGCAACAATTTAACCAATAAACTGGCTGGACTTTGAATAAACTACACATGAACGAATCTCCAGTAAATACATAAAAAAAAAGTGCTTTGCAAGTAGGTCCAATTTTTCATAATCTAAGGAGCACTAAAAAATAAAGCATCAATGTTTTTGCATGAAACACAAGGTATATGTAGAACATAACGAAATGTATTTGTGTTGGACTACATCATCCCTAGGAAGCATGTAAGCTTCCAAAGTACCAATGTTTTAAATGATAAAATATATCGTCCATAAGAAGCATGTAAGCTTCCAAAGTACCAATGTTTTAAATGATAAAATAGAAAAATACGGTATAAAATTGCGCCAATCACAATCTCTATCATAATAAGAGGTTTCAATTTTATATTACGCAATTCAATTTCTTTTGTGATTAAATTCAGTTCAATATCAATTTAGTTCAGTTATAACACTCCTTTAAGTTGATAGTTTAGATTTAAATTTGATGTTAAGGTGCTTGATAGTATTGACAAGTGTTGTGTATAAGATTATTTGTTCTATAGGCTCCCAAAATTGATAAAAGGGAGAAGAAAGTAGAAGCCATCGACGTGATGATATTGAGTATAGTAATGGCATTAGTTTGAAATTGAATAACGAAATTATTCAGCAGCAAAGGTGAAGTTCTGGGTTGTTATTTTTCGGTAATAGTTTGGGCAAAGGAACCAAAAGTGTATGGTGAAACTTGCACATCGCAATAGCGTGGCTACTTGGTCTGGGTTATTCTTCTTCTTGTGTATTGTGTGGATGATGACACAGCTTTTATTAGCCCTCTAAATGATGGTGGGTCCATGTGCAATTTGCAAGCGACAAGGCAGGCCTACCAAGTAGATAATCGCTGGACTCGTCCCATGTGATATATACGAACACTGTCCATTGTCTTACTCTTCCAAAGAAGAAAAACGTTGTCCAATGTCTTATCTGACAGTGATCTTAGTCTCGCCAATGTCGCCTTTTCTCCCTCCATTCATTAATGCTTTGTATCTTCATGATTAATTAATCAAATCTTCTGTACAGGCAATCTAACTTAGTGCAAGAAAACACCCACAACAAACAAAACCACCATTATTATCTGTGACTGACTAAGCAATCAATAACTAAATGAAACTTGGCATCGCCTTCATCACCCTAGAAGCTGAATGATTGACACTAGCCCCCGAATTTATTAGTTAATTAACTACTTCTACAGGGGAGAGAAACGCATATTTAATGTTTTTCTTGTTACTTTATCATGGGTTGGAATTATTAGCAGGAAAATACATACCCCGGTTTCAACTATGTGTGTGATATTAATGATTTGAATGATTACTTACAATTAATTAATTAAATAACTAATTACAATTTCCACAAGGGCCCCTTGCCGTAGAGATTTATTGACAAAGGACACATATATAAAGAGTCATTCAATTATTAATCAATAAAAGAGGGAGAAATTGTTGATTAGGAAGGCCAAAATGTTGGCAACTGATAGCATACCTCTAATGTTTCACTAAATCTTTTGACATTGTAAATTAAGGGATTGACAAGGTGAGGTACGATGCCTCATATTGGCAGGGTAAACAGGTTGCAGGCCTGACATATGGCCCCGCATCAATGTTGCAGGCTTGAAGGTGTTATCTTGTCTGCACATTCTGCCACACAGAGCCAATGGCCCAACTCCAAATTTTTCACATATTTTTCTCCTAAACCGTAGCAAGCCATCGTCATGAATCATGAATGTCATTTTCTTCTGGTGGTCTGGATGTATGTCATATTTTCAACTGGTTATCAGTTCTTGAACGTAACTTCAAATTTCCATCAACTAGTTCACATGTAAATTTCAGAAACCAAAAAAGAATCTTCATCATCTATCATTTCTCTGTAGTAATACTATTACTCTAGAACATCAGCATATAGATACTACTAAACTCTGCATGCACATTTATGTGAAAAGAATCTTTAATTAGTTTGCTTATACTTAATTGAATCCGTAGACAGAGACAAGAGTCCTATATGGGAGTTTCTCGCATGTGACAGAACACCGGTTGAAAAGATAAAACCCCTAACTTTTGTTCCAGATTTAGGGACAAAAGCTATCACTAACCAATATGCATGGAACAGTTGGGGAACAATATTAATATATAGATGTATAGGAATCAGAAGAAGGGCATGAAATACACGTATGCAGTATACAGTTTGAGCTTCACATGTAGATGGTTGATTTCTGTTTTTCTCGTTTAAATATTTTCCCCAACAAAGCACATAGCCATCTATTTCCATCCAGACAGTGTTGATGTGACACCCTCGTAGACCATTAGCCTCATGTACAAATTACCATTGTTGTCTATGGATACGTACCTAATCATCTCAGTGGCATGTGTCAATCTTGCGTCTATAAATAAGAGTGGAACAAGCATAGGTAGAGCACATTCAGATAAAGAGTCAATTAAGAAATAATGGAGCACACAACAAGTCTAATAGTTTTCCTTAAGATTTCACAGAACAAGCGCATTCTATTAGTGGCTTTCGTCATCCTCTGCCTCTTCTCCACCCAAACAATAGGTACTTCTTTCGTCACAAACTGTCAGAACGTTGGATTCGAAATTAAATATTCCCATGTTTCAGTATCCTGTTAATTTCTTTCAAGATTGTTTATTAATCTGTTCTTTTCATTTTTGTTTTTTTTTTGTGTATGCAGCACGAACGTTGAAAGAAAAAACCAATATAACTAGTGGGGATGCCAGTAATGTTCAACATAGTAAGGAATCGCATCCCGAGGTATTTAAGCCAAAAGATGAGGATGTTAACGTTGGTGGTGATGTGTTCTCAGTGGATTACACTCCAGCATCCAGAAAACCACCGATTCACAATTAAATACTTCGCAATTTTGGTAAAGTAGATAGTGAAGAAAAATTGTACTAATATTCAAGAATAAGCTGTCTTTTTTTTTTTTGTAAAAAGGTTATTATAGCTAGAAGATAAGGTAATTAATATAAGTATTATCATTTTTTGGCAACAGTGAAATTTTCGGTGTCAACTACGTGATTGAAATTATCTTCACTTTGTTCGATTTCTTCTGATGTTAAAGATCCTTAAAAAGTTAAAACTACAAAAAGGAAAGGTGATGTTTACGAAGAATTAAACTACACAGAATTATTTATTGCTAGGCATATGCATGTGTACAGTGTACTACACACCCTATCTTTTATTTATTGTTCATAGGTCAATGGAAACAAATATTACATGTAATTTACGAAAAACATTATTTGGCAGTATTACATGTAATTTACGAAAAACATTATTTGGCAGTAATAGCTTTAGCTGAACACACCCATGACAAACTTCAACATTTTTGGATATGAATAAATTAAAACGTATTGTCTCCTCCAAGAAGTTTAAATGTGTTTCGATCGGGTTTTGGTGTGACCCTACTAAAACATTTATAATTGTATTAAAGACTGGGAGGATGCTAGAGACCGGACAGACGAACACGGTTCAACGCGTTGCAGGCTGAAGACCGGACGGGCTTTGCTCCAAGTGGGCTACCATTGGAAGCTGGACGAACGTTGAAAACCCCTTAAAACATTTCGAGATGGTTTCGAGATCGGACGGTTCTTGATGACTGGACAGACACGTTGAGGGGTAGACAGATTCATTGAAGGCCAGACGGCCACCTTGATCTTCCTCATGTTCCAAGTTGTTTGTTGTCCCTCCTCCTCCGAGCCGAGCGGGCGCGTACCTGTTAAAGGCACTCCGACGCTCAAGTAAGTAATATAACCGAGCGGTAAGTAATCCATGTATATAGTGCATCCTATGCAACCTGTTCCGAAATCATACCTGAGACTCTCATTTATACTGGTTGTAATGGACTTTTATCTTTTGCCGGCCTAATGGCGGTCCAATCACGCCTTAATCTCCATTAAGGGTTTTAATGAGCTATTATCGTTTGTAATCTGACCATATGGTCGGTCGACCGATATGGGTGGTCAACCTGGATAGAGCCGGTTCACGGAGTTGGAGGACCATATGGCATATCAACCTTTGAAAGAATTGAACTCGGAGAGCCATTCGATTTTGGGTGCGTGAGAGACCGTATGGTACACTGGGACCGTACGGTACAAAATGGATACAAAATTCGGGCAAACCTTTCAAAATAAAACAAAAAGCCAAACCAAATATTTTTTTTTACTACATAATTAAATGTAATTTTTAATATAAAATTAAAAATAAAGGGTACTACATAAAATCATTATTGTATTGGCACAGACATGGCTGCTTGTGAAGAGGCCATAATGTATAATCTGAATTAACAGTGACTTCATCTTTGTGGACTGTGTGAACGTCCTTTCCAGATATATATTATAATATATGGAAGCTTGTTTCAATTTGCAATCCTGTTTGTCATGCACTTTATACTCTTATTATTTATTTGTTCTATCTGGTTGTTGCTTAGAAGAGGTTTATTTCTGCATTTGTATTGGTTTTTGTTCTTCTCGATTTTTCCACTTTTACTTACCAATAGCAATACTTCATGCCTTCGTCTTTTGATGTTGAATTTAAATAACCCAAAATTTAGTTCGACTCATTTGATGTCACTACTGCATATAATATTATATACAGTTTCTGTGTAAGCATAAATAGTGGTTCAGAATTGTTTGAATTTGGTTTATTACATGTTAAATCAATTTAACTATCAAATTATGGAGGTTGAAATTGGACGCAGTTGTATAAATAAGTGAAATCCAGATACCTTCTAGGGTTGAAGTTCATAATTCATGACTTATATTTTCAGTCACTTGTAACTTTTAGAGCAAATATTAAAATTGATTTTTATGCTCTGATTTGTAACGAATAAAGCTTCTACAATTCAAGGTAATAACTCAACTTATTATATTAATTATAATCATTTGTCACGTTTAGTAGTTTATAAATACAAAATGATATGAAAATGTATAATTATATAACATTTATTATATTATTATGTAATTATAATTTTAGGTAATAATAGTAAAAATAAATTTACATAGTAAAAAATAGATTAAAATATGAGGAATATATAATAATGAAAGAAAATGAAATAATTACTAGTTACTTCCCCCAGAATCTACTTCAATTATAAGCACTAGTAAAAAAATAGTTTTTTAACGCACCTAATACGCATCGGTTTTGATAAAACCGAAGCATATTAAAACGCAGTGGCATTTTTGCAATTAAGGTTCACTTATACGTCTTGATTCACTGGAAACCGAAGTCTATGCACTCTACTATCTCGGTTATTTACGAAACCGAAGCATAAAAGTCTCTGCAAAATGTCATTGGGCATTTATGTTTTGGTTTGCCTTTTAACCGAGGCATATAGGTTATTTTGAATTTTTCTTTTAGCTCTTTAGGCATCGGTTATAATACAAATCGATTTAGTAATGTTCTTATTGCCTCCTTTATTTGTTGAATCGAGGTAGTAGTCCTTACACTTTTCCAAAATTACTGAAAGTTTACAGTTTTCTTCTTCCTCTAGCGTGCCTCCTCGCTCTTCTTCTTCTGCCCCTATGACCTCAACAACCACTGGGCGAACCTCCACCACCAAACACATAGTTCTCGTGTTCTCCATTTCTCTCTCGCAAAGAAATCTCCACTTCGCGGTCTGGTTTCTCTCGCAGGTTGCTCGCTGCGTCCACCGTCGTGCCACCACAGTTCGTCCACCATCGGCGTCTCCATTGTCTCCGGCGCCTCCATTGTCTCCAACGAAGTGGGGCTAGGGATTCCAATTGCGAGCTTCCTCCTTCTCGCGCTGACGAGACTGATAATTGGGCGGCGACAAAGAAACCTTCAGAGGGTTTGAGAGGAGGGAGAGGGATAGAGGAGGGTTCTTCGATTCGTAGTCGCACGATGAGAAATCAGACAGTTGGGTTCGGAAAAGAGCTTTGTGCCGTCGGAGCGACGATTCGCCTCCAATGGTGAAGGGTTTGAGAGAGAGAGGAAGGTTATTGGGTTTGGCTCCAACGGCGGCGTTGATTCAAATGACTGGAACAAGAAGAAGGGTGAATGCAACGTTGATAGCGAGAGTGTTGTGCTGGTGGAGGGAGACCAAGGCTTGTTCTGCAACCTCGATCTCTATCGGTGTCCAATGAAGGGGGATGAGAATGTGGAGAAATGTAAAGGGGTTAATCCGTTCGGAGAAGCGAGGTCCTTTGCCTGAAAGTCGCACTGAGAGGAGTTGGAGGAAGCCCATATTTGATGATGAAAGTTAAGGTTTGTCACTGATACTATTTCTTCTTGGCTCCTTGTTTTTGTTGTTGAGATTGTGCTGTGTCTTTTATCATATTGGATGTTTCTTGCTAGTATTAGTGATGAGTCAATATTTTCTTCACTTCACTTAGCTTATTGTGCTAGAATTAATCGGGGAATTGTGCTTAATTGTCTAGTATTTTTCCATTTTTGATAATTGTGCTTAATTTGACCAGAAATTCTAATTTTAATTAATTTGAATTATCTGAGCTAATTATTTGCATTATTAATTGCAGGGAAAATTTTGGAAATACATTATGGGACACTTGGAAACATCTCACCTCTTAGAATTTTTAAAGTAAAATGGTTTGGAAACTATACCAATACAGACGGCCATTCACGGTTTGGTTGGGAGAAGCATATTTCATTCTAATGTGTTATGCTAAATTATTTTTATTGGTGGCCCAATTGGTGACTCACTTCAGGTGGAAGTGGTTTGGAAACCATACACACCATACGACACCTATCAATAATGAATGAACTTTCTTTGTAAATGGCACTAATGGAGGGGACCACGTTAAGTAAGGCTCACGGTTTGGAAGATAGCAAGTTACACGGCTGGAAAATTCATTTTGCCAAATCAACATGTTTTGGAGTCAAAGTGGGAGCCACTTGCAGAATTTTTCTTTGGCTTAAGAGAACGTAGAATGTGAACCCGTGAAGCTGGATGGAATAAGGGGCCACCACTTGTTAGCTCACGGTTTCTTTTCTTTGGCTTGGTAACATCTCACTGCTGAATGGAGAAAGAGGATGCACGCTGATTCAAAAAGGAAAGCAACCAGCCAGCTGCACCACGGCCCACACTTGGCAACGCCCAGCAGCATCACGCACATCACAGCAAAGGCATCCAACACACTCCACGCCCACGGTCCAGCAGTTCCAGCAGCTTGGAGCCACCACCAAAGAGGAAAAGAGCATCCCAGCAACAGCAGCTTTGAAGAAGCACCACGGTCCAACAAAGAGGGAGGTGCACAAGTGGAGACGATGCTCACGGCCTGCACCAGTAGAGGCAGCGGCTCACGGCTGGAAGGAGAGCACACGGTGATTAATGGAGAACAGCAGCTGCACCGTCCAGCAAGGAACATCTTCACGTTCCCAGCTACAACAACACAAAGGTGTCACGGTCAGGCTTCAGAAGGTACCGTCCAGCAGCTTGAGATGGTCCAGCTTGGGAGGAGTCTCGGTTGGAGAGAAGCAAGCTTAGGAGGTGCAAATTGAAAGAGTTGACACGAGATTCTGGTCCAGCTTGGGAAGCTCTCGGTCCAACTTGAAGAGGTTTTGATGGAGAATGAAAGAGGGGCTGCTGCATCCAACACGTTGCACAGAGAGATGAAGTGGAAGCTGTCACGGTTTTCTAGTCCAGCAGCTCACGGGATTGTTTTTGCTGGAAGAAGAGAACTCATTCATTTGCAAGGGAGAAGCTTGGTTCTTGGCTGCCACACTCCAAGGAGACCTCTCGGTTTTCATCCAGCTGGGGAAGCAAGAAGTCCTTCAACATCCAGCAGAGGCAGCAGTGAATTCAGTTTGGAGCAGCGTGTGTGCATGGAAAAGAGTGGGAGCCCACGTAAGAAGAGTTGAGTCCAGCTTGGCACATGTTGTATAGATATGGATAATGGCAACGTGGGGGAGAATATTGAAAAGTGCAGCCGCTTTTACTAGCACACTTCGCACATGACATAATGGACTCAATATTAAATAAAGAAAGAAGGTGTGAAATGTGCACGTTGGAAGTAATGGGGGGCAGCATGTCCCACGGAAGCAAGGCATGGGCACCTTACGTTGTATTTGGACCGGCCAAGAGCATAAGGAAGGGAGAATTTTCAAGCATAAAAGGGACGTTCCAATAGAGTAGTGGGGAGTTCGAGTAGTATAATGTAGTGTAGGTTCCAGTAGAGTAGGAATGCAGTAGTGTAAGTGTGCCGTGAGGAAGTCCAGAGCTGTACAGCAGGGAGCTGGACAGTGGACGGCTGGCACGTGAAGGAGGAAACACAGTGCAGAGAATGGAAGGTTACGGTTGAAGCAACTAGGTGTGCACGTTTTAATTTTATTTTCTTGTTGTAATGAATTTTAATTCAATGAAGAGTTTGATTTAATTTTCTGTTACTGAAATGTCAATGCTATTTTTCTGTTCTATTTACCGATGTGATTTAAATTCTGCTGCAATTAAATTCCTATTGTTGTTTGTCTGCAGTTTTAATTTTTACTGTTTGTTTTTACTGTGTTGTTGATTATTTCGCGTTAAATCATTCGCTGTAATTTTGTTCTAAGTATTTTGCTGCTGTAATGTTGATTATGTTTTCATATTTGAAATTTACTATTTTCTGTTTTTACTGTTTACTGTATTTTCGTTTTCTGTATTTTCTGTATTTCTGTATTTTCGTTTTTGCTGTTTCATGTTGCTGTATTTTCGTTTTAACTGTACCAATTTCGTTTTTACCGTTTTTAATTTTGTTTTACTATTTTTGAATTTTATTTCAACGTTTTTAATTCAGTCGTGTTTAAATTTCATCCGCAACCAAAAACAATTTTCAAACCCCCCCACTACGTGTTTAGATCTGAAACTGAACATTTTCAAACTTTTATATCATTGATTTTTACAATCTCTAGGGATGTCCTTCATTGAAGCAAACATTGAGAAGTTGCTCAAGGATATCGAAAACTGTTGCCCATGTTGGTTTATCATTATTTTTCCTGCAATGGTTCAACTTTCGAAGTGTGCTGGAATTGAAATTGTGTTCCCAAATATAGTGACACTACAGGAAATGCGCTCATTACCGAAGGTTTTTTTCCGAAGGTCTTTGGGCCGTCGGTATTGGCTTTGGTGAATTAACTTACCGAAGGATATATGACCCTCGGTAAGGTGCTGGTGTAATTAACCCCAGCAGACTTGGGTTTCCCTCTGCTAACTTTCATTTTTCGAGCCAAAAGTTTCCCTTTCTTTCTTCGAACCCTCACCAGCATTCCCTCTTTCTTCGAGCCATCGAACCCTCACCAACATTCCACAAATGTGCGAGGTTTTGTTCACGAACGTCGTCTCTGTCATTCACGCAAGCATTCTGCGGTGGCGGTTCGTTCTGTGGTTGCAGGGGCTGCGTCACAAATTGGTTGTCGCTGCGTCAGGAGGGCTTCGTGGAGGAGGCGACAACGGTGACGAGGGGCTGCGTGACAAATTGGTTGTCCCTACGTCAGGAGGGCTTCGTGGAGGAGGCGACAACGGTGACGAGGGGCTTCCTCGTGCGTTGAGAGCGGTGTGGGGTTCGTGGAGGAGGCAACAACCGAAGACAACACAGCTGCTCGACTTCTCTCGCGTCGATATGTAAGTCTCTTCACTCCTCATTTTTCCTATTTTTCATCTTCTTTTCACTGTTTTGCTTTAATTTTTAGCTTTTATAATTTGGTCTGAACTTGTTCTAAACCATTTAACCATGGAAAATATTAGTGGAGCATTTTGATTAAAGCTCCTTGATTAATTGATTGTGTGGCGTGCCCAAAATGACAAACTATCTCACCAAATTATTTGAACATGGTTTTTTCTGAGAATTCAGTAACATTGGAGCTACAGAAACAACACACGTTTTTTCCCCTCATTTACTTCTTTTCATTTTGAGAACTTCTAGGACAGATTGTGCTACGTAGTAAGCAATAGCTTGAACAGTGACCATTGGATTCACTCCCAAAGCTGTGGGAAAGACACTTGTATCAGCCACATAAAGGCCTTCCATTTCCCATGTTTCTCCTGTCTCATTCACCACTGATTGCTTTGGATTAGAACCCATCTTGCAACTCCCCATTTGATGTGCTGAACACAATGGTGTTGAAAGGTCTGCCAGTGGCCTTGAACTTTCTTCCTTAACGAACTTCTCAAACTCATGATAGCTCACTTTCTTTACATTTAAGGTCCTTCCCTTATTATGATGTGTTTCAATTTCTTGAGCTCCAGCAGCCCCAAGAATTGTCAACATTATAACCTTTACAAACATTAACAAATAACAAAGTCCAATCCTTCCAACACTAACACATGACGAAAGCAATAAAGAAACTACTACTCATAAACCTAGGACTGTGATAATGATAACAGTTGAAAAACTGTTATTTTTATGCTTAAAATTGATACAAAAAGCAACCTTTCACACTTAGAAACTAGCTTGGAATCATGCTTTGTTCATATTTTTAGAAATAAGAGAGCTGGACATGTTTATGCTTGATTTCAGTGTTTTATGCAGGTTTTAAGGTGAATATGAGAAAGAAGTGAAGAAGGATAGAGATGGAATCAGAAAAGAACTCGAAAAGTGCAAAAGGAGAAGTCGCAACTGCCGCTCAGCGGTAAACTACCGCTGAGCGGCACTCAGGAAACCCCGTAGGCTCCGCTAAGGGGTGAAAATGCGCTGAGGGGAAGAATCAACTTCACGCACTTACCGTTGAGCGGCATTATTTTGGGCTTAGGCCCACTTTTCTGTAATTTTACGAATAGTATATAAGCTTTAGGTCTTCCTAGGGTTTGTATCTTTGGCTGAGGCGAAGCAAACACTCACTTTTCCACCCCTTGAAGGAAGATCTTGGATGCTAAGGCTACCCACTCATCTTTCTAGGGTTCTATCTTTCCTTATTTCATTATTGTTCATCAAGTTTCACCATGAATATGGTGAACTAAACCTTGTATTGTTGTTGGGGAATCAATGTAGTCTTGTGAAACTCTCATATATGGAATTTGTGTTTTAACATCTTACTTTAAGATACATGCTTTCTTTCATCATTAGTTAGGGTTTCTCCTCCTTGCTTAAAGCTTGCATTGTTTAACTCATTCAATGCCATGATTATTGATTTTGTCGATATGGGAACGTACGGGGAAATCTAGATCCGAGGAATTTCTCCCAATAGCATATTGCCTAGACATAGGAATATGAAGGTTGGTTGCCATTAAGCTTCTGCACTTCAGAATTAATTATTAGGGATGCTAGGAATTGTATGAACTCGTAATTAAGGATAGGCCTTCTTGCAAGGTGATTTAGAGAGTGGCATTAGAAATTGATGAAAAGAATGATGAATTCCTAAGTATATGAGAGTGGATAAGATGAAATTGATAACCCCAACAACATATTCATCCATCTAATTCATTAAAGTGTTTGTATTCCTCTTTTCCATTGATCAAATTGATGCATACATGTTTAATTACTGTCTTTTGCATTTAAAACCTACAACCAATTGTTCACAAGTCTTAAATAATCAACAAATCATATAACTAACTAGGCCATGAGTCCTTTGGGAGAACGATACTTGGTCTTACCGAGTTTATTACTTGATACGATTCGGTCACACTTGCCGAGGGTTAAACAAGTTTTTGGCGCCGTTTTTCGGTGTTCATAAATTTGTCATCAAGTTTTTGGCGCCGTTGCCGGGGACTCGTGGTTTAACTAGTTTATTTGTGTGATTATTGATTATCTTTGACTTGAATTTTGAATTTTGAAATTTGAATTTCTGTTTTTATTTTCTGTTTTTATTTTTCGCTTTTTATTTTATTTTATTTTCTGTTTTTATTTTTTTCGGTTATTATTTTATTTTATTTTATTTTTCTGTTTTTATTTTTTTTTCTGTTTTCTATTTTTATTTTCTGTTTTTATTTTATCTTCTTATCTCTGATCTTATATCTTCTTTTATATCTTTTTGTGCTAACCAATTCTTCTAGGGATTTGTTTTCTTGTGTATGCAGGAAGCAATCCGAACTAGGAGCAAGAAAACTGCAGAACCTCTTCTTGAAGGCTTAGACGAGAGTAGACGGAGGAGAAGAATCCGTACATCTAGAGAACTTTTTCCTTCTCCGGAAACTCTGTTACAACCATCACCACAAAGTTCTAACCATAGCACTGAGGAGATGGAGAATAATAATGCCAGAAGAACTCTTGCAGATTACACTAATATAGCTGGACCTCAGCATTTCAATAGCATAGCAAGACCAAGAGTCATTGCGGCTAATATGGAGGTGAAACCAGCATTAATCCAACTGGTTAAGAGTAACCAATTTAATGGGTTGTCTCATGAAAGCCCATATGAGCACCTCACAACGTTTAACGAGATTTGCGAAACAATAAAGATAAATGGGGTGCCGGACGAAGCAATCAAACTTAGCCTGTTTCCATTCTCATTAGGAGGCAACGCTAAGCTTTGGTTGAATTCTTTTCCAGAAGGAAGCTTTACAGAGTGGGAAGCAGTGGTGACAAAAATTCATAATCATAAGCTGAGAATTTATCCTTCTTTACAAGTGAATTAAAGTGCTGCATGCTTTTATATGTGGTTGTTATCACTGCTAGATAATTCAGGAAGTAAAAAATGTTGGTACTAAAATTTGCATGGCCCCACTTGTGGATGTGGTCATCTTATATAATTTTCAATTAATATTTATATTAACCTTTTTCTCCATATGTATTTCAGATGTTCTGCTGGAAGGTCTCATACATGAACTTCCTAGTGCAAACGAGTTTGATGAGGCAACTCCTAGACTTTCATGAGGCAACTCCTGACGCTCTAGTGTATGACAAAAGCCATGCACACCAACACGTACTCAACATGCACTTGAAACACCTAATACAGTTCTTGTTTCTTATTCCATCATCACCACAACCACATTCTCTTTCGCCACCTCAATTTCTTCACTTGAACACATGTCAACATGTGAAAATGCGTGTCATCCCATGCCCAAATCTTCATGCATCTTGCAAGGACCTTCTCTCTTATATAATACCTATAAATATCCCTAAGATCCCTCACTTCATTCATCATCCATCCAATACCCCAACCCAACTGATATTCAATACTACAACACTATGCTGAGAGTAAGGGTTCAGTTGTTGCTGGGAATTCTTTTCCTGGCATCACTTTCTGTCTCTTTCGGCATTGTCCACCGGGAGCACCAAGAGAGCCAAGAAGAGTCTGATTCAAGAGGAGAAAATAACCCCTTCTACTTCAGCTCCGACAGGAGGTTCCACACTTTATTCACAAACCAATATGGTCACCTTCAGGTCCTCCACAGGTTCAGATTCAGGAACTGATGAAACATGCCAAATCTAGTTCAAGGAAAGAACTCTCCTCCCAAGATGAACCATTCAACCTGAGAAACAACAAACCCATCTACTCCAACAAATTTGGAAGGTGGTATGAGATCACCCCGGAGAAAAACCCCCAACTTAAGGACTTGGACGTCTTCATCAGTTATGTGGATATGAAAGAGGTAATACAAAGGAAAACCACATGGACAAACTCAACAATTGAGTTCTACTATTCACTGTCGTCATAATTGGAAAATCTCAGTACTGAGACCCTAATTAATAATGGTTTATTTCTTAAAAAATTCAGGGAGCCCTTCTTTTGCCACACTACAATTCTAAGGCCAAGTGATAATGGTGATCAATGAAGGAGAAGCAAAGATTGAACTTGTTGGCCTATTGATGAATCATTATTTTCTTCACTTCACTTAGTTTACTATACTATAATTAATCAGGGAATTGTGCTTAAATGTCCAGTATTTTCCCAATTTTCTTAATTGTGCTTAATTCGATCAGAAATTCTTATTTTAGTTAATTTGAATTATCTAAGCTAATTATTTGCATTATAAATTACAGGAAAATTTTGGAAATATATTTTGGGACATTTGAAGGGTTGTCACACAATTTAAGACTCTCCACAGAGTGTGAACAAGAAGGAGAGCTGAATGGACTTCCGGTGATTTTAATATGTGATTTGTGTGCGGAAGAAGCAATTCATTTTCATTTAGATGGAGGAGCACATAGCTTATGGAGTCCGTCCAGCAATGATCATGCCACATCCACATAAAGTTTACTCATGAAGCACATTCTTATTTATTTTCTCTACTAAAGCAAGCACGGCATAATGGCACAAAGCTTTCCCTTTTTGTCTTTTGCATTGAAGAAAATTTGCCAATGAGAAATCATGCTAAAGAATACGGTTTTGGCAAGTATTTGGAACAACAATGGGGACCACACTTCTTGAGAAGTCACGGCCACATGGAAAAGGAGTGCACCGTGCATTAGTCTTGTTGTTTCTTTTAATGGATGAAACATGGCCCCATGGACAATTCACGTTGGAAATCACCAAAGTTGAAGTGAAAAGATGGAGGGGACCACTTTGCAAGTGCTCACGGTTTTATTCCTTCATTTTGGCTTGCATGGCTTTCATCACATGGAATAAAAGAGAAGGGGGCCACCACTTTGTTCAAGTTCACGTATGATGGGAGAAGCTTGCAAAATGTGAATTTTATTTAATTAATATTAAGGGAAGTGGTTTCATGGCCCACATACAAAAGAGCATTCACTTTGGCTAGTTACAGTTTTTAATCTCCGTGTTTTTCCACTACACAAATTCTTCAATTGATAAAAAAGCACACGGCCCCATATACAACTCATTTTGGCAAGCATTTATGGAATAAAACATGGAAAAGAAGGTAACAGCCTATGGGGTCCAGCCACCACCAACAAAGTCATTTCCTTTGGAAAAGAGAAGCAAAACTTGGAGAGATGGCAGCAGGATGTGCACGGGCAGAGAGAACATCACGGCCTGCACAAACACCAGCAGCAACTTCAAGCATCTAACTTGGTTGGAGACAGTCCAGCTGAGTTGGAAGAAGAAGCACACGACCATGGCAGCAGCTTACATCTTAGGGGCTGGAGAAGAGTCTTCACGGACAACTCCCTAGAAGAGCCTAGAGGAAATGCCACGGTTGGAAGCAACTCTCGGTGGTGCACACGGTGGCTGCTGGAAGTAGAGAAGGAGGATGGTGTCACGGTTGAAGGAAGCTCACGGGGAAGCTCTCAAGGTCACGTCCATCCAGAAAACTTGGGAGTGCAAACGGATGAGTTGGAAGAAGTGGTGCTGGATGGGAACGCTGCTGGCTGGAAGAAAAGCACACATGTTGGAATGAAGAAAGGAGGCAACGGCTAAATGGAGTTGGAAGATGAGGCCTGCACAATCCAGCAGCTGGTCCAGTAAAAGAGATGCTCCACAATCTTAGTCTAGTTGAAGAAGAAGAAGCCGTGAGCAAGGAGCTAGAATGTGGAAGCATGGAGGAAAGCACGGAGGTTTGGAATCCAGTAGTGGTATTCTCGGTTGGAATGAGGAACAAAGAAATTTGCAGTAAGTGAAGACAAGAAGTGGAGGGCCCCTATCCTATTTCTTTGGCACATTTAGGAGTGAAGAAAGTCTCTAACCTATGAAGACAGAGGACAAAATCTGACTGGAAACATGGAGGCAGCAGGTAGGCTAGCAGACTACCTATGGAGACTTTGTCCAGAGAAACTACGGGAGTTGGTCAGAGAATTTGGATATAAAATGGAGCAGCAGAGAAGAAGGAAAACTCAGTAGTTTTAGAAGTAAGAAGTTAGGAGACGTTTTGGCTTTGGTTTTCTCCTCCCCTCTGGGGGAAGTTTTGTGTTTGATTTCATTTGCACGTTCCATGTACTGCATTTTGTCAATTACAATTTCAATTCTGCATTTTAATTCCAGTTCTGTTCTCCTATAAAATTCAGTTGAGCATTTTAAATTTGTCAGAATTATGTTTTCAATTTACATTCTTAAAACGTTATTCAGTTGTTTCTCAATTTTTATTTTCACTGCACTTGTTGATTTACATTTTCTGGTTATGTTAAAAAGTTAAATTTCGTTTTTACCATTCTCTAAATTTACTGTCTTCCGTTTTCTACTATTTACTGTAGTTTCAATATTTACTGCATTTTCATTTTCTGCACTGCTATTTTAATTTTCTGCACAACAAACTCACAAAACCCCCCCACTTCGTGTCAAATTTGAGACTGAACCACACAAATTGGTCCTTGAGAGACGACCTAGGAGTCACTTCCTAGTCTATACTGCATTAATTTTATGCACAACTTTTGCGAGAGGCGCGACCCTCTCGTCACCTAAGCGATCAACAGCAACAGAAGCAGCAAGAGGAAAGCTTGAAAGTACAGAGATATAGAGCTGAGTTGTCTGAAGACGATGTATTTGTAATCCCAGCAACTTATCTAGTTGCCATCAACGCAACCTCCAATCTAAATTTCTTTGCTTTCGGTATCAATGCTGAGAACAACAAGAGGAATTTCCTTGCAGGTATATATATATATATATATATATTATTAAAGTGTAATGCAAATTCTAGAAGAATGTAGAAACTCCTAAGATAGAAGAAAAGAAATGTAACACAAGTTCTAGAATATTGTAGAAAAGTCTAAGATATGAAGAAAAAATCAAGAATATTCTACATAGGTCAAAATCTAGAACATTCCACATAAGTTGTGGCTAGCATGTTCTAGAATAATCTATGGGTCTATAAATACCCATGAACTCTACCATTTGATGCAAGATGTAGCCAATATCTACCATTTGTATGAAGCCAACATCTACCATTTGTATGAAGCCAATATCTACCATTTGTATGAACCAACATCTACTACAACTAAAGACAACTACAACACTTCTTCCAACTACTACTTCTACATTCAACTATCTCTACATTTTCTCTACC
>JAHCHA010012879.1:0-28774 GCA_027742795.1 Vigna hirtella
ATCAATTGAACAATTATCCGTGAATAACCGATGATGAATCTATCTTGGAAAAGCAGTGGAATTAGCCTATTTCATCGTAACTGTTTTTAAGTTTCTTATTTAATCTTTAAACACTCTTCAACCATTACTTTTATTCATAAGCATTGCATAGCATTCGTAAGAGTCACAGATATTCAAAAGCAATTCCGTGTTCGTTGGGAGACGACTCAGGGTTACTTCAACCCTGTCTACTTTCTTGAATACTACTTGGCAATACTGAAGTTGCCTTGAAAAGTAGTATTAATTTGATAGCTTCAACGACAGCTTATCAAATTTGGCGCCGTTGCCGGGGAATACGGTTAGTATTTTAAACATTTTGATTCTTATTTTATTTTTTTTTATTTTATTTTAATTTTTTATTTTTTTTTATTTTATTTTAATTTTTTATTTTTTTTTAACTCACATACATTTAATTTAATTTGAGTTATTTTGTAGCCTTTAGTCATTCTTGTTTTAGCAAAAAAAAATTTTTTTTCTTGTTTTTATTAAGAATTTCTCTTGAGAAATACTTGAGGCTAGTTTGAATACACTCTGGCTAGGAAAGACTTGGTACTTAAGTTTTCCGTTGTGACGCACCTCTCTTTCCTGGGAGTGGACCCAACAAGTCTCTCTTATCTCTTATTTGAAATCTTTATCTAAAGCAAGAACAAAAAAAAAAGTAACAGAGAAACAACTTCAAGCAGATTGCGTAGTGCATGACCAGAGCTAACCCGGGAGAATTTTATCAAATTAACCCGGAAGTTGAAAGGAATTTGCGTAAGTTGCGGAGAAGATTGAAATTTGGGTGTTCTACTGAGGGAACACTTCCTACATCTGAAATCATTCCATCTTCATTATCTCCAATCACAAACATACCATCCAATTCTTTACTTGATCCTAACCCAAACAATATGGCACAAAGAACCATCAGACAATTAGCCACCTCCCACAATACAGCTATCCGAAGTAACATTGAATACCCTAATGAGGAGTGGGAGTTGAGACCTGACCTGTTAAATGCCTTACCAAAGTTCAATGGGTTATCAAAGGAGAATCCACACAAGCACTTGAGACAATTTCACATGTTGTGTGAAAACTTTAGATCTCCAAGGATCACAATAGAGAGCCTTAAAATGAGAGCTTTTCCTTTTACTCTTCAACGCGCAGCTCAAGATTGGTGGTATTATCTCTCTGCACGGATTACAAATTGGGAAACTATTGAAAGACTCTTTCTTGAGAAGTATTTTCCTGCATCCAGATTATCAGCTATCCGCAGAGAAATTCAAGATATAAGACAGAGAGATAGAGAGAATCTTAGTGAATATTGGGAAAGATTCAAGAAATTATGTTCTTCATGCCCTCAACTCCAAATGGAAGATTTTATTCTAAGCTTTTATGAAGGCTTAAGTCCTACTGATAGGTCATGGGCAGATGCTGCAAGCGGAGGATCTTTCTTAGACAGGTCACCAGAAGATGGTATAGATCTAATAGAACGGAAGGCAGTAGACAATCAACAGTATGGCACAAGAGAAAATTCAGTGACTTTGTTGAAGGGAGTGCATGAAATTGATAATGGTGCAGTTGATGGAAAGAGGATAGATGAAAGATTGAATAAGCTAGAAAGCAAACTTGACGAGATTGCAAATTTGTTTAAAACCTCAACTCCACAAATTGCTAAGAAGTGTGGAATTTGCATTTCAACTAACCATTATACTGATGAATGTCCTAGCTTGGTGGAAACCACTGTGGAAAACTCATCTCAAGCTTTTGCTGCAAACATGATTGGAGGAAATAGATCATACCAGAATTATCATGATTCGTCCTCCAATAGGTATCAGCAGAACAGACAACCCTATGTTGCACCTCAACAAAGGCAGCAATCTCAGCCTGAAATGTCAATGCAAGATTTCATGAAAACAATAGTTGAGCAAAATTCAGAAATAAAGAAATCAATTACAGAGTTGACTCAGAGGGTGGATAAGTTAGAGGCTAAGGAATCAAATAAACTGCCTGCACAAACAGTGATCAACCCGAGAAATGTAAATGCTATTACTTTAAGAACGGGTAAGCAGGTAGAAGGCCCTGAAGGAGCCCTAGAGGATGAAGATAAAGAGAAAGAAGAAGCACAAATTGATGACAATGGAGGAACAAGTGAGCCATCACCTGAATCTACCACTGAAAAATCCAGGTTAGTATCTTCTAACTCTTCTAAATATTCTTCTTCATCTTATTCTCCACCTCCTCCATATCCAAATCGGTTAAAACCGAGAAACAAAAAAATGGAGGAATTAGACCAAGAGATTTTAAATACTTTCAAGAAGGTAGAGATCAACATTCCTTTGCTTGATGCTGTTAAACAAATCCCCAAGTACGCCAAGTTTTTGAAAGAACTTTGCACAAATAAAAGGCGTATTAGGGATAATGAGATTGTGAATTTGGGAAGAAATGTGTCAAGCTTGGTCAAGAAACACATTGAACTACCACAAAAATGCAAAGATCCAGGTATGTTTTCTGTTCCTTGTACTATTGGAAATTTAAAGTTTGACAATGCCATGCTAGATTTAGGGGCTTCCATTAATGTAATGCCTTTATCAGTGTTTACTTCTCTATCTTTGGGACCTCTTAAGACTACTGGTGTGGTCATTCAACTGGCCAACCGTAGCACAGTTAACCCTGCAGGTGTGCTCGAGGATGTCCTTGTCCGAGTAGACAAGCTAATTTTTCCTGCCGATTTCTACATCTTGGATATGAAGGATGAAGATGGAATCAAGTCATCCACTATTATCTTGGGAAGACCTTTCATGATGACAGCACGAACCAAGATAGATGTGCATGCAGGCACACTAACCATGGAGATAGGTGATGAGAAGATGCATTTTAATGTATTGGAAGCCATGAAGCACCCAATTGAAGAGCATTCTCTGTTTTGTATTGATTTATTAAGTGAAATTGTAAATAATTTTTCTGTTAGTTTCTTGGACATTTTTTCAACTTTTTCTCCATCTTTGGATTTTTCTTTTTCAAACATGTCGTGCCTGATTTTGGACGACGAAGAAAATTGTAAAACAGGTGATATTGAGGACGCAGTGTCAATAGATGATACCTCTGTGGCGTCCGAGTGTGATGTTGAGGTGGCTGAGATTACCTTAGGCAGTAAAATTCTGCCATCTGTGGTACAACCACCCGTTTTGGAGTTGAAACCTTTACCATCCCATTTGAAATATGCTTATCTTGAGAGGGATGGGAAACTCCCTGTTATTATATCTGCATTGCTTACTGATAAGCAGGAAAAACAACTATTACAGGTTATCAAAGACCACAAGAAAGCAATAGGCTGGACTTTAGCAGATATTCCTGGTATTAGCCCTTCTTTTTGCATGCATAGAATACTTTTGGAGGAGGATGCTAAACCAGTGAGACAACCTCAAAGAAGACTAAATCCTCAACTGATGGAGGTTGTCAAGAAAGAGGTAACCAAGTTGCTACAAGCAGGTATTATATATCCCATTTCTGACAGCACTTGGGTGAGCCCTGTACATGTGGTTCCCAAGAAATCTGGAATCACAGTGGTTAAAAATGAGAAGGAGGAATTGATTCCTACTCGTATTCAGAATAGCTGGAGGGTTTGTATTGACTATAGGAGATTGAACCAAGTCACTCGAAAGGACCACTTTCCTTTGCCATTCATGGATCAGATGCTAGACCGTTTGGCAGGTAAGTCACATTATTGTTTTCTAGATGGATTCTCTGGGTATTTTCAAATTTGTATAGCCCCGGAGGACCAACATAAGACTACCTTCACTTGTCCTTTTGGTACATATGCTTATCGGAAAATGCCATTTGGTTTATGCAATGCTCCTGGTACATTTCAGCGATGTATGCTGAGTATTTTTACAGACTTATTGGAGCATTGTATTGAGGTTTTCATGGATGATTTTAGTGTGTATGGTTCATCTTTTGATAATTGTTTGGCTAACCTTGCAAGAGTTTTGCAGAGATGTGAGGAAACTAACCTTGTTTTGAATTTTGAAAAATGTCATTTTATGGTGGAACAAGGTATAGTTTTGGGTCATGTTGTCTCCAGGAATGGTATATCTGTAGATCCTGCTAAAATTGATGTTATTTCACAATTGCCTTACCCCTCTTCTGTATGAGAGGTTCGATCTTTTCTTGGTCATGCAGGGTTTTACAGGAGGTTTATACAGGACTTTAGCAAGATAGCTAATCCTCTCTCCAACTTACTACAGAAGGATGTACCATTTGACTTTGGAGGGAAGTGCAAAGCCGCTTTTGATTCCTTGAAAAAGGCACTCACTACCACTCCCATCATCCAACCACCTGATTGGACATTGCCATTCGAGTTGATGTGTGATGCATCAAACTTTGCAGTAGGAGCGGTACTTGCACAAAGAAATGGGAAGCTACCACATGTGATATACTATGCTTCCAGGACATTGGACACTGCACAGGCAAACTATACCACAACTGAGAAGGAATTACTAGCTGTTGTATTTGCCTTGGATAAATTTAGATCATACATACTTGGATCCAAGGTAATTGTTTATACAGATCATGCTGCATTGAAATTCCTTCTAAAGAAAGCAGATTCCAAACCAAGGTTGATCAGATGGATGCTACTGCTCCAAGAGTTTGACATTGAGATTCGGGACAGAATTGGAGCCCATAATCTAGTAGCAGACCATCTTAGTAGGATTGAAAAAGAAGAAGATGAAATTCCTATTCAGGATGACTTTCCTGATGAAGTCTTGCTAGCATTAACTTCTGTAAAAGGTATGTATCCTGAACCTTGGTTTGCTGACATTGTTAACTATTTGGCTGTTTCAGCTATTCCTTCATCTTTCTCCAAATCTGAGAAAGCCAAACTGAAAAGTGAGGCGAAGTACTATGTTTGGGATGAACCATTCTTATGGCGCATTGGTAGTGACCAAGTTGTAAGGAGGTGTGTTCCTGATATAGAGATACCTTATGTGCTTGAATTTTGTCATTCATCACCTTTTGGAGGACACTATGGCACGCAAAGGACAGGTAGGAAGGTGTTGGATTGTGGATTATATTGGCCTACCATCTTTAAAGATGCACGGAGGATATATGAAAATTGTGAGCAATGTCAGAGGGCAGCTAGATCCATCACAAGGAGAGAAGAGATGCCTCAACAACCCATGCTATATTGTGAGGTATTTGATATTTGGGGTATTGACTTCATGGGTCCTTTTCCTTCTTCTTCTGGGTTTTCTTATATTTTGCTTGCTGTAGACTATGTTTCCAAATGGGTGGAAGCCATAGCTACAAGGACTAATGATGCTCGAGTTGTTATGAGTTTTGTCAGATCTAACATTTTCTGTAGGTTTGGAATACCACGAGCCATCATTAGTGATCAGGGGACCCACTTTTGCAATAAGCTGTTAGAGAATATGTTGAAAAAGTATGGGGTGACGCATCGCATTGCTACACCATATCACCCCCAAACTAATGGACAAGCTGAGGTCTCTAACAGAGAGATCAAGAAGATATTGCAAAAGCTAGTGAAGCCAAATAGGAAGGATTGGGCCGCAAGATTGGATGATGCACTTTGGGCACATCGGACGGCCTACAAAGCACCAATAGGTATGTCACCTTTCAGGGTTGTATTTGGAAAAGCTTGCCATTTACCTGTGGAGATTCAACACCGAGCCTATTGGGCTGTGAAGGCTTGTAACTTGGACATGGAAGGAGCAGGGAAAGAGAGAAAGCTCCAACTGCAAGAGCTAGAGGAGATTAGGCTCACAGCCTATGAAAACTCCAAGTTTTACAAAGAGAAAACCAAGAAATTTCATGATCAAAAGCTTGTGACCAAGAAGGATTTCAACATAGGTCAAAAGGTGTTATTGTACAAATCCAGGATAGGACCTATGAGTGGTAAATTACGCTCCAAATGGGAAGGTCCATTCATTGTAACACAAGTGTTTCCCTATGGAGCAGTGGAGATCAAGGAAGAATCTTCTGATAGAATCTTCAAGGTTAATGGCCATCGTCTGCGGATATTTAATCAAGACATGCTGAACAAGACGATGGATGGAGTGAATTTGACCACTCCAACATTCCTTCCACCATGAAGGAGGTAAGTTCCCTCATACTTTTTCTTTGCATTTTATATATAAGGCATACATTGAGGACAATGCATAGTTTAAGTGTGGGGGTGTGGGGAAACAATTAATTTTGTTCCCTATTTTGTTTGTTTTTAATAAATATTTGCATTGGATTTGAGAGTTTGAATCAGTAACTGGAATGATCATGAATTCAAGAGAAAAAAAAAATGAGTCATGTTGATATGAGTGGATTGCTTCTATGATTTGCTGATTGAGTTGACTTGAGAATTTCCTGATTAAATCTTTTGTGAAAGAAATTTGAACCATGTGAGTTTTGAACTTAATGTTAAGGATGGACCACCATGTGCCATACCTATTTTTCTTGTGTGAATTGCCCATGTTTTGTTGATACTCTAATAGTTAGCTTGATTTTGTGTTGTGCAACTAAGGAGAATATGCATGATTTGATATGATTGAGGCATTTCTTGTTTTATCTACCTGGCCAAATAAACTTGTCCTAACATTAATCCATTGGAACCCTCTTTGAGCCTTAAGCCTATTTTTTTTTGTTCCCAGTCATTGTCAAATGAAACAAAAAGAAGAAAAATCATATGTTCCTTACCTTAGGAAAGAAGAAGGAGTAATGGATTCTGTTAGAAGTAAGTGATGAATAAGTGTGTGGGTGAGCATCTCACCCACAAAACAATAAAAAGGGTAAAAAGGAAGATGAAAAATTGAAGTTTAAAAAAAAGGAAAAGAAGAAAGAAAAGTAAATCTTCCTTAAAAGAGCAAGAAATAGATTTGTTTTTGAAATCAAATATCATTACTCTTTCTATGTCAATTTCAAAAGCTCAGAATCCTAAGAAAATTTCCTACCTTTGCCTTGGCTTCAATACAACCTTTAAAAAGTCCGCATGATCAATAATTGCATGTTTTCTCAAGTGTGTGAATGTTAGAATTTTGCTAAGTATCAATGGTGTCTACTTACATGGGTATTTTGAGTGTAAACACAAGCCAAAAACACTTGAGAGAGTTGGGAAGAAATAGATTCATTTTGACTTGAGTGTTGTCTTTCATATTTGATTTTCTTGAAAATCTAAAAAGTCAACTCTTGTGTCGAAAATAGAGTAATTTCATTTGCATGTTCATGACAAAGTGATCTCTAGTTGATTGATGTATGTCTGGTGTTGTTCATTCTTTTGATCCAATTGCAAATATGAAATAAAATGATTCAGAATAAAGTCTTGGAATTAATCAATTTTTCCCAGGAGTGCAAAAGGATAAGTGTGGGGGTGTGATGAGTGCATATTTATGCCCACATTTATGTTTGAAAATTAAAATTTTGATGGGATAATTGTGTTTAAATGGTTGATTTTAAGCGAATTATTGATGATTGGAATTATTGGGTTTGGGAAATAAAGAGACGTAAAAAGTAAGTTTTAGCACATAAATTATTCTTGGATGTTCTAATGTTTATTTGTGCAGCTGAGAATATAAGTTTTATTGGTCCAAATGGCAATTCAAGGCCCAAAATCATATTTCATTTGGAAAATAATGTACAGATGGACCAAACATGCAACTTTCACCCTTGCACCTCCCAATTTCCTTACATACACCCCTCTTCTCTTAAACAGGCCCAATACTAAGCCAAACAGTAACCCTATTCTAAATACACCTCCTAAATTTTCCTACCCATACCCCTCCTAAGCTAGACTCCACCAGATCATGCCACGTGTCCAAATCCTCCCCACACAGATCTAGCCAACCATGTTTCGCCACGTCAGCCCTAACCATGAGCATCATCTTCCACCTTCTCCCCAGAAACCCTAGCCGCTAGTGCCGTCAGCCGCCGTTCCGCCGTTCCGCCGCTCCCGCCAATGCCGCAAGTCGCTGCTACGGCCAGAACACCATCTCCTTCCTTTCTCGCCGGCGCATCAAACCACCACGGTGCCTCAACCAAGACGCCGCAACATCACCGTGAAACCGCAAGCCGCCTCTCCATCCGCGCCGCCACCATCTCCAACCTTGCCGTCAACCTCCACCGCGACCAACGCTCCACCATGTCGCGCATCTCCTCCATTGATGCAAGCTCTGCACCGCATAATCCGCAACCTCCGTTGATCTTTTCCATTCTCGGAACCCAATCGCAAATCGCGATTCCGCCATGGACGCCATCAACGAGAGCACCTTCTCCTTCATCGCGCAACCTTTCTTCTTCCTCGCGAGAGGCAACCACCATGTCGCACCGCCTTCCCCAGACCGCGAGCATCTCCTCCACGCCAGCCGCCGCGACACCACGCTTCTCAAGCGCAAACCATCTTCATCTTCTCCCAAACGCGTCTCCATCAACGCCAACCTCCATCCACCATCACCGTAACACCATGGGAACCTGCATCAAAGCCAGACCTGCACACAGCAAAACCCAGAACAAGAAATCGCCACTACAACCACCGTGGCAGCTCCACAATCTCGAGCCTCTCCTCTTTTCCTCACGGCACGCAGACGGCAAAAGGGGGAAGCCCTTTCCCCAAATCTGAAACCCTAATTGAGGAAGGAAGAGGGCAGCCACGTGGCGAGCTCCCATTGGTGCGTCCTCCTCTGGTCAAAGCTGGTCAATAGGGGTTCTGGTGCAATTTTGGAGAATTCAGTTGGGGTTAAAGCGCAGATAGAGAAAATGTCAGGGCATTTGTGCAATTTTGGAAAGTCAGAAAAGATAAAAAAATAAAATTCAGTTGTTGAATTAATTTAATTTGGGAATATCAACAGAAAATATCTTCCAAATAATGTTATAATTGTTTAAATCTTTTAGTTATTTGGAAGATATAAGATAAAAGATTCTATCAACTGAATATTCGGAGTCCAAGCCCAATCAAGCCTATTTAAAGAGACCCAGGGGACTTCACTTAATTCATTCATTCTCTCATACTCCTCTCACTTTTCCTTTGTCTTGTATTCAACTCCATTCATGGAGAGCTAAGCATCTAGGGCTATTCTGCTGTAATTCCATTATGGATTCTGAGGTTAGATTGAGTTAATGCAATTGTTTACTTTGGTTATTGATTTAAGTTGTTCTCTTTATGTCTTTCATCTCTCTATCTTGTTAAAAGCAAAGATTTTTGCATCATAATATGTTTGAATCTACATGCATATTGATTATATGAGTTTAAGGGTTTCTAGGTTTAAATTGAGAATCTACTTTGATTTAATTTAGGAACTTTCATATGATTAAATGGTTTTTACTATCAATTGAGAATGTACTTTGATTGATTAGTAATAATTTCAACTATAATCAATTGAGAATTTACTTTGATTGATTAGCTTTTAATTTGGTTAGGAGATTTAAGAATAGACATGATTAAACACAATAGAATTTGATTGAGAATGTACTTTGGTTGAATTTATTGTGAATAATCTAGAAAGGTTTTGCATTTGATTGAGAATTTACTTTGGTTAAATGCATGATCGCCCTCAAATTAATTAAGAATGTACTTTAATTAATTTGAAACTTAAACAATAATCAATTGAACAATTATCCGTGAATAACCGATGATGAATCTATCTTGAAAAAGCAGTGGAATTAGCCTATTTCATCGTAACTGTTTTTAAGTTTCTTATTTAATCTTTAAACACTCTTCAACCATTACTTTTATTCATAAGCATTGCATAGCATTCGTAAGAGTCACAGATATTCAAAAGCAATTCCGTGTTCGTTGGGAGACGACTCAGGGTTACTTCAACCCTGTCTACTTTCTTGAATACTACTTGGCAATACTGAAGTTGCCTTGAAAAGTAGTATTAATTTGATAGCTTCAACAACTGACTTGAATCCTCTTGCAAAGTATTGGATGGCATTTTCTCATGCCAACATTCAGCCATGTTCTCATGTTTCAGACATCACTCTTAGCAGAGCACTCCTCCTTTACTGTGCGATCAGGAATTTGAATGTCAATATTGGGCAGGTAATAGCTAATGAGATAAGTATGTGTGCTAACACAACAAACAGCAAAGCACCATTAGGACATCCTTCTTTGATCACACACTTATGCAAAATAGCTGGGGTGGATACTTCTGCTCCACCATTTAAGAGGCCAAGGAAAGCAATTGATGAGGCCTATTACAGACAATACTGTGGAGGTGAGGAAGCAGCTCAGCCAGTTCCACCACGCCGTACTCAAAGAGAAAGAGGACAAGCACAGAGTCAGGCATCTACAAAGGCACATGAAACAGAGCCTTTCCAAATGAGGGACATGTATATGTCTCTTATAGCTGCACAGTTGCAGTCTATCCACAGAGGGCAGGTGGCCACTGCTGAGATGATTGTTGGAATGTATGATACACCTCCTCCACACAGGTGGACTATGGAGGAGTTCCATAATGTTGTAGCTTGGCTAGAGGAGCAGGCCCAAGGCGGCAGAGCTGGAGCAGCTGAAGCTTCAGCTATGGAGATGGATGAAGATGATGCTGATGATGATGAGGATGACGCATTTGAGGATGCTGAAGATGAGGAAGAAGAGAAGGATATAGATGACAGCTCAAACTGATAAGGAGCTGAGATAGCATTTACTGATGAATGCTATCAGCACTGGAGCAGGATTTGTGCATTTGTTGGTTTTATGTTCTGAACTTATTTGTTTTTGTTTTTAGAATAGGGTTTGATGTACTCAATTTGAACTTGGTCTATTATGATGGTTTGCGTATGATTGTTGTTTGATAAGTAATGCTTGATGATACTTTGATGATGATGAATGTTGAGATGTGCACATAATATGCTTAAACAGGTGATTCACAAGTTTTGTGAACAAATGCATCATGTTATGATTGTGATTATGATGCTAAGCAGGATGTGCACAAGTGGAATGTGAATGAGCTTATATGTGAGGTTTTGAGCTCCATAATTTTTGTGATTGAATGCTATTACTTTGAAAGCATGAATGATTTTGCCCAGGTTTTCTATGATTGAATCAATTGCTTGTTTGCATCATCTGATCAAGGCCATTTGTTGGTAACCCTTTTGTTAGCCAAATGCATGAATTTAGCCCACTAAAAGAGAGCACTATGTGTTCTATCCTTTGAACCCTTAGCCTTGAACATAATTTGAAAACCCTTCGTGAAAAGCTTTACCTTGAGTTAAGTAGAAAATATTTTGTGGTATTGACAAATGTTCAAGTTTTGGGTTGTTGGGAAGTTATGAAAAGGAAATTGAAAGCATTGAGCTAAGAGCTAAAAACTAAGTATGTGAAAAGAAAAAGAAAAAGTCAAAGAAAAGAGAAGAAAAAGCAAAGCTCAATGCAAAGGAAAGTTGGGAATAAGTAAGAATGATTGTGTTCATATGATTCTCTTAACTCAAGGGTTTTGTGATTTAGAAAAACCAATTTTCTTGTTAGCCCAGCCACATTATAAGCCATTGAAAAGTCCTTGTGATGATGCATGCTTGTGAATGTATTTGATTATGGTTAAATGAAAGGCAAAATCAATTCTTGTGACATTGTGATAGTAGAGATGAGTGATTACCTCTTATACACTTGTATGTTTGAGTGAAACACTTTACCTAGTGAGGAAAGATTCCATGAGCACATGAACATCCATGCTTAGTTGATTGATCATTCATGAAAAGTAGCATTTGTTGGATATTAGGTGATTGTATGAACACTAAAAGATGTGCATGTCTTGATTGAAGTCTTTGTCATGAGCTTAATTAAGTGATTACTTATCTTGAAAATAGGATTTTTGAATGGAGTGAACCATTGTATTGATTGGTAGAAGATTGAGTTACATCTTGTTTGCTTGAGGACAAGCAAAGTTTTAAGTTTGGGGTTGTGATAACAGTTGAAAAACTGTTATTTTTATGCTTAAAATGAATACTAAAAGCAACCTTTAACACTTAGAAACTAGCTTAGAATCATGCTTTTGTTCATATTTTTAGAAATAAGAGAGTTGGACAGGTTTATGCTTGATTTCAGTGTTTTATGCAGGTTTTAAGATGAATTTGATGAAAGAAGTGAAGAAGGATAAAGATGGAATCAGAAAAAAAAACTCAAAAAGTGCAAAAGAAGAAAAACCGTAAGTACCGCTCAGCGCCAGTTTACCGCTGAGCGGCACTAATGAACACCTGTTGGCTCTGCTAAGGGGTGAAAGTGCAGCTGAGGGAAGAATACAACACACGCACTTACCGCTGAGCGGCACTATTTTGGGCTTAGGCCCACTTTTCTGTAATATTTCGAATGGTATATAAGCTTTAGGACTTCCTAGGGTTGGTATCTTTGGCTGGAGACGAAGCAAACACACACCTTTCCACCCCTTGGAGGAAGATGTTGGATGCTAAGCCTACCTACTCATCTTTCTAGGGTTCTATCTTTCACTATCTCATTGTATTCCATCTAGTTTCACCATGAATATGGTGAACTAAACTCTTCTTGTTGTTGGGGAATCAATGTAATCTTGTGAAGCTCTCATATACGGAATTTTGTGTTTAAACATCATATCTTTGATACATGCTTTCTTTCATCATTAGTTAGGGTTTTTCCTCTTTACTCAAAGCATGCAATTTTTAACTCATTCGATGTCATGATTATTGGTTTTACTGATATGGACACATACAGTAAAATCTAGATCTGGGGAAATTCTCCGAAAAGCAATATCGCCTGGACATAGGGAAATGAGGGTTGGTTGCCTTTAAGCTTCTGTGCTTCAGAATTAATTATTAGGGATGCTAGGAATTGTATGAACTCGTAATTAAGGATAGGCTTTCTTCGCCGAGACATCGGGTTTAAGGTAATTTAGAGAGTGGCATTAACATTGATGAAAAGAATGATGAATTCCTAAAATATATGAGAGTGGATAAGATGAAATTGATTACCCTAACAACATACTCATCCATATAATTCATTTCAAGTGTTTGTGTTCCTCTTTTCCATTGATCAAACTCATGCATACATGTTTACTTATTGTCTTTTGCATTTGAAACCACAAGAATTTGTTCACAAGTCTTAAATAATCAAGAAATCATATAACTAACTAGGCCGTGAGTCCTTTGGGAGAACGATACTTGGTCTTACCAAATTTATTACTTGATACGATTCGATAACACTTGCCGAGGGTTAAACAAGTTTTTGGCGCCGTTTTTCGGTGTTCATAAATTTGTCATCAGGCATCTAGCATCAATTTGGTTTGTGAACCAAGACCTCCAAGGAAAAGAATGACTATTGTGGCTTCATCAAAGCCATGCGTGGGCGTCTTTCTCAACAAGCTCTTATATCTATCCCATGCTTGACCTAAAGTCTCCTTCATGCCCTGCCTGAAAGAAGAAATTTCCTGCTTACTTTTGTTGATTTTCGACTGTGGAAAGTATTTGTTTAAGAACTTTGCAACCACATCTTCCCATTCAGTGAAGATATCTTCCGGAAAAGAATTCAACCATAACTTAGCATTGCCTGCCAATGAGAAAGGAAACAAACTAAGATTTATAGCGTCATTCGGGACTCCATTGATCTTTACAGTGTTGGAAATCTCATTGAAAGTTGTCAGATGCTCATATGGACTTTCATGAGACAATCCATTAAATTGGTTGCTCTTCACCAATTGTATCAACGCAGGCTTTACCTCCATGTTTGCAACATTTACCCTCGGCCTTGCAATACTATTAAAATGATGAGGGCCCACAACTGTTGTAAAATCTGCCAGAGTACGTGTTAACCCTCGGCAAGTGTAACCGAATCGTATCAAGCAATAATAAAATGGTAAGACCAAGTGACGTTTCCCAAAGGACTCACGGCCTAAACAGTTATGTGATTTGTTGATTAAATTAGACTTGTGAATGAATTCTTCTAGATTTAAATGCAAATACTAAAAAGTAAATATGAATGCATGTATTGATCAATTGGACAAAAGAAGCAAAACGTGATTGAAATGTATGGAATGATGATGTTGTTGGGGTTTTCAATTCATCCTATCCACTCTCATGTATTCAAGAATTCATCTTCTTCATTAATGTTAATGCCACTTTCTAATTTATCTTAAACCCGATGTCTGGGTGAAGAAAGCCTACTCCTAATTACTAGTTTACAATGTCTTGTCTCCCTAGCAATTATTCATGCATTACATTCGCACAGAAGCTTAAAGGCAACCAATCCTCCTATCCCTGTGTCTAGGCAATATTACTATTGGAAGAATTTCTTCATGTCTTGATTTTTCTATATGTGTCCATACAAATAAAATCAATGATCATGCAATTGAATGAGTTAAACAAAGCATGCATAAAGTATAGAAGAAAAACCCTAACAATTAATGAAAGATATGGATTGAAGAACCAATTCAATACATGAGAGTTTCAAAGGATTACATTGATTCCCCAATAACAATGAAGGTTTAGTTACCATAATCATGGTGAAACTAGATGAAAAATAATGAAAGAATGAAAGATAGAACCCTAGAATTTGAAGAGTGGAGCTTGAGCATCCAAAATCCTACTCCAAGGGGTGAAGTTTTGCCTTTGTCTGCCAAAAGATGTCTACCCTCTGTCAGCGGTAATTACCGCTCAGCGCAACTTTTTCTGCACCCTGGTTGACTTTTCTGCATTCTGGTTGACAAGTTGACTTTTCTGGTTTACTGGTTGACTCTTCTGGTTTCTGGTTGACTTTTTTGGATTCCAACCATTCGGTACTTTAACTCTTGTTTCAAATCATTCCAATAACCTACAAAATCAAAGGAATCTAGCACAAAACCATTAAATTCACCTTCAACTCTCTTATTCACAAAACTAAAGGAAAAACATGAGTTAAAGCAAGTTTCTAAATAAAAAAGGGTTGATTGATTATCAAAATTAAGTATAAAAATAACGATTTTTCAACCATTATCACAACCCCAAACTTAGAAATTTGCTTGTCCTCAGCAAACAAGATGTAACTTAGTCTTCCACCAATCCATACAATGGTTCACCATATTCAAAACTCCTTCTTTCAATATAAGTAATTACTCAAATCAGCTCAACACAAAGAATTTAGTCATGATGCACACATGCTTTAGTGTTCACATAATCACATAATATCCAACAAATGCTATTCTCATGAATGATCAATCAACTAAGCATAGATGTAAACATGTTGATGGAAGCTACTTCTAGCTGGAGCGCTGGAGCGTTGGAGCGCACGTGAGCCACGAAGTCCATTTGGTGCATCTAAGCTGGAGGCCCCCCTGTCTGAGGGCACTGGAGCAGCCCTGATGCTGACTCCTTGAAGAATGCTTTTCCCAAATCTGATTGGTTTGTCATGGTTCTTGCCTTTATTGTATCCTACAAAACAAAACAACCATATAGTATTAAAATAGGAATCCTTCTAAGACATAGAGAAAGAAAATCAAGAAAGAGCCTTTAAAAGTTCTTCTTCAACTTCCCTTTCCTAGCCTTAGATTAAGTTGATACTCCTTTGAATGGAATACCCTAAATGGGTTTCCATCATACCCTCCCTCTTGAAAAACGATTTGTCCTCAAATCGGCAAGATATAAAAAAGCACAACTTTGGTTTGTCACTTTCCTCCTGGATCAAAAATATATCTACAATAAGCATCAAATATATCTCCAATTAGTATCAATCCAAGAAAGAATTTTTTTATGGAAGTAACTTTAGAATAAGGACTTTGTTTTATAGTTTCAAGGAAATCTGAAAGTCCTTATTCACAAGTCACTTTTCTTTTATCTTGAGATTCTTGTATCCCTAAGGGTAACAATAACTCAAGATTTAAATTGCCATATTTTGAAGAGGGTAGTATAATGAAAATTGATGTGGCAATTGGTTTAAAACAGAAGTTATCATGCAAAGACTTAAAGATAATTGAAGAAGAATTAAAGGATTGGAAACCTTCCCTTTTTGGTTCCCTTTGAATTGTAGGAGTAGAATTTGCCATCAATAGTAATTGCTCATTTTCTCTCTTTTCTTTTTCTCTTCTTTCTTCTTCTTCTTTTCTCTCTTCTTCTTTTCTTCTCTCGTCTTCTTCTCTCTTCTCTTCTTCACTATTTTCTATTTTCTGTTGCACCTATTTCCATGGCTATTCTACTTTGGTTTGGAACTCCTCCTTGCGTGAATCCAGCTGGAAGTAGCTTCCATCACATGTGCTCATGGAATCCTTCCTAACCAGATAAAGTGTTTCACTTAAACACACAAGTGTATAAGAGGTCACTCCTTCACTCTACTATCATAATGTCACATGAATTAACTTTGCCTTTCATTTAACCACAATCAAACACATTCACAAGCAAGTATCATCACAAGGACTTTTCTATGGCTTATAAGGTGGCTGGGCTAACAAGAAAATTGGTTTTTCTAGATCACAAAATCCTTGAGTTAAGTGAATCATCTAAACACAATTTCTTCCTTCTTCCCAACTTTCTTTTTCTTTCTTTTCTTTTCCTTTTTATTTTGTTTTCATATGCTTAGCTCAATGCTTTTCATATTCCCTTTTTAAACCACCCAACAACCCCAAACTTGAACATTTATCAATACCACAAGATATCTTCATCTCAACTCAAGGTAAAGCTTTTCAAAAAAAGGGTTTTCTATCATGTTCAAAGCTAAGGGTTCAAAGGATAGAACATATTGTGCTCTCTTTTATTGGACTAAAATCATTTGGCTAGTAAAGGGTAACAACAGATGGCCTTGATCATATGACACATACAAGCAAGTGATTCAATCATAGAAACCTGGGCAAAGTCATCCATGCTTTCAAAGTAATAACATTCATTCACAAAAACTCTGGAGTTCAAAACCTCACATATAGGCTCATTCAACATTCCACATACACATCCTGCTTAGCATCATAATCACAATCACAACATCATGCATTTGTTCACATAGCTCGTGAACAACCACTTGTATATCAGCATATAGTGCACAATCTCAAGATCAATCAATATCCAAGCATCATCAAGCAATACTTATCATGCATAAATCGCCCATATAGTTAAATTCTTGTCCGCATTGCATCCTGCAAGCATTAGGCACAAAACCCTAAAATACATTTGTTAGCACAAAAAGATAGAGAAGATAAACTAATAAGATAAAAAGAAAAATTAAAAAGATAGATTATAGGAAGATAGAAATAAAGAAGATAGAAGGATAGAAGATAGAAAGAAAAACTGAAAAGATAAAAAGAATAAAAAGATAAGAAGATAAAAACTAGAAAGATAGAGATAAAGATAAAAAAAATAAAGAAAAAGATAAAATGATAAAAACAAAAGGATAGAAGATAAAAAAAAATAAAAAAAGATAAAAATATAAAAATTCAAAAATCAAGTCAAAGCTAATCAATAATCACACAAATAAAATAGTTAAACCACGAGTCCCCAGCAACGGCGCCAAAAACTTGTTAACCTTCGGCAAGTGTAACCGAGTCGTATCAAGTAATAATAAAATGGTAAGACCAAGTATCATTTCCCAAAGGACTCACGGCCTAAACAGTTATGTGATTTGCTGATTAAATTAGACTTGTGAACGAATTCTTGTAGATTTAAATGCAAATACTAAAAAGTAAATATGAATGCATGTATTGATCAATTGGACAAAAGAAGCAAAACGTGATTGAAATATATGAAATGATGATGTTGTTGGGGTTTTCAATTCATCCTATCCACTCTCATGTATTCAAGAATTCATCTTCTTCATTAATGTTAATGCCACTTTCTAATTTACCTTAAACCCGATGTCTCAGTGAAGAAAGCCTACTCCTAATTACTAGTTTACAATGTCTTGTCTCCCTAGCAATTATTCATGCATTACATTTGCATACAAGCTTAAAGGCAACAAATCCTCCTATCCCTATGTCTAGGCAATATTACTATTGGGAGAATTTCTTCATGGCTAGATTTATCTATATGTGTCCATACAAATAAAATCAATGATCATGCAATTGAATGAGTTAAACAAAGCATGCAAAGAGTATAGAAGAGAAACCCTAACAATTAATAAAAGAAAACATATGGATTAAAGAACCATATCAATACATGAGAGTTTCAAAGGATTACATTGATTCTCCAACAACAATTAAGGTTTAGTTCACCATAATCATGGTGAAACTAGATGAAAAATAATGAAAGATGAAAGATAGAACCCTAGAATTTGAAGAGTGGAGCTTGAGCATCCAAAATCCTCCTCCAAGGGGTGAAGTTTCGCCTCTGTCTGCCAAAAGATGTCTACCCTAAGTCAACTAAACCCCTTATAATTTCTAAAAATTACACAAAATAAGCCCAAGCCCATAAAAATGGCGCTCAGCGGCACTTTTGCCGCTCAGCGGCACTTTTGCCACTCAGCGTCACTTTTGCCGCTCAGCGATAAGTGCGACTCTTTAGAATGAAGCTCGGATGCATTTTTAGCCCTCAGCGGTGATTTCGGCATTTCAAAACTTGCTCTCAGCGTTAACTACCGCTCAGCGCAACTTTTTCTGCACTCTGGTTTACTTTTCAGCATTCTGGTTGACTGGTTGACTTTTATGATTTCTGGTTGAGTTTTCTGCATTCCAACCATTCGGTACTTTAACTCTTTTTTCAAATCATTTTAATAACCTACAAAATCCAAGGAATCTAGCAAAAAACCATTAAATTCACCTTAAACTCTCTTATTCACAAAACTAAAGCAAAAACATGAGTTAAAGCAAGTTTCTAAGTCAAAAAGGGTTGATTGATGATCAAAATTAAGTATAAAAATAACGGTTTTTCAACCGTTATCAGTACGTCTGCCATTATTTTCTCCAGCCATCTCTTCAGTGTTCTGGTCAGATCTTTCTGGTGAAGGTTGTAAAAGTGTCTCTGGAGAAGGGAACAATTCTCTAGATGTTCGAAATCAAGTCTCAATAATCACACAAATAGAATAGTTAAACCACGAGTCCCCGACAACGGCGCCAAAACTTGTTAAGACTTCGGCAAGTGTACCGAATCGTATCAAGTAATAAACATGGTAAGACCAAGTATCGTTTCCCTAGAGATTCACGGCCTAAACAATTATGTGATTTCTTGATTAAATAAGACTTGAAAACAAACTCTTTTAGGTTTAGAATGCAAATACTAAAAAGTAAATATGCATGCAATTTGATCAATTGGACAAAAGTGCAAAGATGAACGAGTTTGATATTATGGAATGAATATGTTATTAGGGTTAGATTTCACCTAATTTACTCTCATGCATATATGAACTCTACTTCTTCATTAATGTTAATGTCACTATCTAAAGTACTTTAAACCCGATTCCTCGGCGAAGAAACCTATCCTTAACTATTAGTTCATACAATTCCTAGTATTCCTAATAATTAATCCTGAAGAACAAAAGCTTAAGACAACCAGAACTCAAACCCCCATTCTTGAGCAATATTGCTTCTGGGAATAATTCTCCAGATCATGAATTGTAAGATACCTACCGGTACTTATGCCAATCATACATCATGCTAAAGAATGGGTTAAACGAAGCAAGCATCACACAAAGAAGAATTAATTACTCTAACAGTTAATGAAAGAAGCATATATAATCAATAACCAATTCAATACATGAGAGTTTACAAAGGTTACATCATCCCTAACACTACAAAAAAAAAAACAAATTTAGAGGGGGTTATTTTGCGGAAGTTATGAAAACCCCCCTCAAATTAACATAATTTAAGATGTTGAATTTGAATTATCTATTTGCCAAAGAATAGTGGGAGTTTTAATTGTTTTTAGGAGAGGTTTATAACCTCTTCAAATATAATATATATTTTTCTTTTCTTTTATAATTTTTTTACAATTTCTCCCTCTAAAATTTTGTGGCCAAGGTTTTTGCCAATTATAAATTTTTTTCCCCCAATTCCAAAACCTTATCTACCTAAACCCTTCAATCTTCTAAAAATCCCTCTAAACCCTAAAATCGCCTTCTTCCTTGCATTTGTCCCTTGCATTCCACCACAAAATTCATAATAAAATTTCAGACCCACTATGCTTTCTCCGTTGCATGTCCGCCTCGTTCGTTTCTTCCTTTCTTCCTTCTTCTATTTCCATTTCTCATTGATTTCTTTGATTTCTGATAACGGTTGAAAATACCATTATCTATGATGTAATTTTGGTACTAAATACACCCTTTTCTGCTTAGAAACTTGCTTGGAATCATTTTTTTTTGTTAAGTTGTGTGAATAAGAGAGTTGAGGTTGAATTTGATGATTTTATGACTAATTCCCTTTGTTTGGATAGAAAATGTGTTAATATGGAAAGTAGGGATAAAGTGCTAAGGAGATAGAGCTCAAAAAGGTCCAGAAAAAGCACCAAAAGGAAGGAAGCTTGAGGCTTGGGCGCCCTTTCAGGAGGCTTGAGCGCAAAAGAGAGCCGCTCACCGCCCGAGCGCCCCTTTTTGGGCGCTTCAGCCCCAACAGCACAAAGGTTGGGCGTCCTCTGGAAGGCTTAAGCGCAGGAAGTGTCGCTCACCGCCCGGGCGCCCCTTTTGGGGGCGCTTATGCGCCGGATGTAGAAGGCTTGGGCGACCTCTGCGAGGCTTGAGCGTGGAAGACCACCGCTTACCACCAGGGCGCCCTAAGTGGGGCGCTTGAGCGTCGACGACTCAGGCTTGGGCTTTGTTTTTGTTCTGTTTCTGTTCTATTTAAAGGACCCATGCGTCCTAGGTTTTGCATCTCTAGCTGGAGCAACACAACAACACACTCTTCTACTCTCTGAAGGTAGATCTGGAGGCGGGAGCTTCCATCCTCTACTTTTAGGGTTTACTATCTCATGCTTTTCCATTATTCATCTAGTTTCTCCATGTCTACGGGGAACTAAACTCTATTTGTTGTTGGGGAATGATGTAACCTTGTGAACTCTCATGTATTTGAATTGATTCTTAATCATATATGTTTTTTCATTAATTGTTAGAGTAATTGATCTATGCTTATTACATGCTTTGTTTAACTCATTCATCGCATGATCTTTGAATTGCATAAGTGTTAGGAGGTTCCTTACAATTCAGGTTCTTGTTGGATTCTCCCAAGAGTAATATTTCTCAAGGATAAGGGTATGAGTCTTGGTCATTGATAACGGTTGAAAAACCGTTATTTTTATACTTAATTTTGATATTAAAAACACCCTTTTTTACTTAGAAGATTGCTTAAACTCATGTTTTTGCTTTAGTTTTGTGAATACGAGAGTTGAAGGTGAATTTAATGGTTTTGCCTAGAATCCCTTGATTTTGTAGGCTATTGGAATGCTTTAAAAGAAGAGTTAAAGTACCGAATGGTTAGAATGCAGAACAGTCAACCAGTCAACAAAAAAAGTCAACCAGTCAACCAAAATGCAGAAAAAGATGCGCTGAGCGGTAATTACCGCTAAGCGACAGCTTTGAAGTGCCGAAATCACCGTTGAGGACTAAAAATGCAGCTGAGCTTCATTCTGAAGAGCCGCACTTATAGTTGAGCGACAAAAGTGCCGCTGAGCGCCATTTTTATGTGCTTGGACCTGTTTTTTGTTATTTCTACGGGCTTGGACCTGTTTTCTGTTATTTTTATGTTCTATTTAAGGACTTGCACGTCCTAGGGATGGTATCTTTTGATGGCTTGAGCACAAAAACACACTTTTCACCCCTTGGGGGCAGATTTGGGGATGCGGGAGTCTCCTCTTCTCTTTCTAGGGTTTTTCTATCCGTTTCATTCTTTCATTCTTTCATTGTTCATCTAGTTTCTCCATGATAGTGGGGAACTAAACCTTATTTGTTGTTGGGAAAGATGTAACCTCTTAAACTCTCATGTATTGAATCGATTCTTGATTATATATGCTTTACTTCATTAATTGTTAGGGTTTTTCCTCTACACTCTATGCATGCTTTGTTTAACTCATTCAATTGCATGATCATTGATTTTGTCGATATGGACACATACGGGGAAATGTAGATCTGGGGAAATTCTCCCAAAAGCAGTATTGCCTAGACATAGGGATATGAGGGTTGGTTGCCTTTAAGCTTCTGTGCGAATGTAATGCATGATTAATTGCTAGGGAGACAAGACATTGTGAACTAGTAATTAGGAGTAGGCTTTCTTCACCGAGACATCGGGTTTAAGGTAAATTAGAAAGTGGCATTAACATTAATGAAGAAGATGAATTCATATATGCATGAGAGTAAATTAGGTGAAATCTAAACCCAACAAGAATATCATCAACTTCATCCATTCATTCTTGTGTTTAACCTGAATTGATCAAATTGCATTCCTGTTTATTTTATTGCATTTGCATTCAAAAACTCCAATATTTGTTCCTTAGAGTCTTAATTAGTTGAATAATCACATAACTATTTAGCGTCTTGAGTATCTTGGGAAACGATACTTGGTCTTACCATTAATTATTACTTGATACGATTCGGTACACTTGCCGATGTCTTAACAAGTTTTTGACTCCATTTTCGAGGATTAAAAATTTGTTTATCAGTCGTCTTAAGCTCTTGATCTTCACATTTAATTACTGGGGATGCTAGGAATTGCATGAACTGGTGATTAAGGACATGCTTATTCGCCGAGGGATCAGATTTAGGTAATTTAGTGAGTGACGTTAGCATTAATGCATAAAGAAGAATTCTTACATACATGAGAGGGAACTTGGTGAAATCTAACCCCAACAACATACTCATCTCATTATAAACAACATTCGTTCATCTTTGTGTTACTCTGCTATTGATCAAATTGCATTCATATTTAATTTTATGTCTTTGCATCTTAAACCAATGATCTCGTTTTATTTAAGTCTTAATTAATCAAGTTATCACACAACTGTCTAGTGCCGAGAGTCTTCTAGGATACGATACTTGGTCTTACCATTTTATATTACTTATGCGATTTGTACACTTTCCAATCCATCAACAAGTTTTTGGCGTTGTTGCCAGGGACTCACGATTTAATTATTCTATTTGTGTGATTCTTGATTAACTTTGACTTTATTTTTGTTTTTAATTTTTAATTTTTTGTGTTTAGTGTCGTTTATTTTTCTTTGTGTGCTAACAAAGTTTCTAGGGTTTTGTGTTTAGTTTATGCAGGATACAGTGAGAACAAGAAGCAACAAAAGTGTTGACCTCTTCTTGAAGGACTTGAGACTAGTTGGAGGCCGCCAAGAAAGAGATTATCTAGAGTACCTTCTCTAGAGAGAATTTCACAGGCCTTACAATATGATCAGGAAAGCATGGATAACAATGGAGGCAGACGTACTTTGGTAGATTATGCAACAATTGTTGGCCCTCACCATTTTAACAGCATTGCAAAGCCGAGGGTCAATGCCGCAAGTATGGAGATGAAGCCTGCATTGATCCATCTAGTAAAAAGCAACCAGTTCAATGGACTGTCACATGAAAGTCCACATGAGCATCTGACCACTTTCAGTGAGATTTGCAATACAGTGAAGCTAAATGGAGTGCCAGATGATGCTATTAGACTAAGCTTGCTTCCTTTCTCACTAGGAGGCAATGCTAAACTGTGGTTGAACTCTTTTCCTGAAAACAACTTTACTGAGTAGGAAGATGTGGTTGCAAAATTTTTGAATAAATACTTCCCACAATCAAAGATCAACAAAGGGAAGCAGGAAATCTCTTCTTTCAGACAAGGCATGGAGGAGACATTAGGGCAAGCATGGGATAGATACAAAGGCTTGCTGAGAAAGACACCCACTCATGGTTTTGATGAGGCAACGGTAGTTATTCTTTTCCTTGGAGGTCTTGGCTCACAGACCAAATTGATGTTGGATGCCTCAGCTAGAGGCAATATCAGGTGCAAGACTCTAGAGGAAGCCTATGAATTAATTGAAAACATGGCTACCAATGACAATGAGATACACAATGAAAGAGGAACTTCATCACAACCTAAGGAAGTGTTACAGTTACAGTCTTATGATGCCTTGCTTGCTCAAAATAAGATTATCACTCAACAGTTAGAGGTGTTGACAAAGAAGCTTTTTCAGCCACCAAAGGAGTGCCGAAATGTCTCACAAGTTCAACAGCAACTTTGTGAACAATGTGGTGGTGATCATATCAATGGTCAATGTGTTGTGCCTGGTGATGACAAATTTATGAACACCGAAAAACGGCGCCACAAACTTGTTTAACCCTCGGCAAGTGTGACCGAATCGTATCAACTAATAAACTCGGTAAGACCAAGTATCGTTTTCCCAAAGGACTCACAGCCTAGTTAGTTATATGATTTGTTGATTATTTAAGACTTGTGAACAAATTCTTGTGGTTTCAAATGCAAAAGACAATAATTAAATATGTATGCATGAGTTTGATCAATGGCAAAAAGGAACACAAACACGGGAATGAATTATATGGATGAGTATGTTGTTGGGGAAATCAATTTCATCTTATCCACTCTCATATACTTTAGGAATTCATCATTCTTTTCATCAATGTTAATGCCACTCTCTAAATCACCTTGCAAGAAGGCCTATCCTTAATTACGAGTTCATACAATTCCTAGCATCCCTAATAATTAATTCTAAAGAGCAGAAGCTTAACGGCAACTGTTGATGAGGGTCGCACCTCACACAAAAGTTGATTGCATAAAAGAATGCAGTATAGTACTAGGAAGTGACTCCTAGGTCGTCTCTCAAGGACCAATGTTGTGGTTCAGTCTCAGATCAAACACGTAGTGGGGGGGGGGGGTTTGAAAGTGTTTTTGCAAGGAAAATTAAATTAAATTAAAATTGGAAGTTAAAGACAACTAACAAAATTAAAAAGCTGAAAGCAGAAAACCGAACGGTTCTAACCATAAGTGTTAAAACCGAACGGTGATATAAAAGACCGAACGGTCTAATAAAGCACTGACCGAACGGTGCACTATAATTGCACAAAAGTAAAAACCGAACGGTAATAACATTGAGACCGAACGGTCTCCGAAAAAGGAAATGAGCGAACGGTCGCTAAAGACCGAGCGTCCTGACAAGGAACAAGACAAGCCGAACGTCACAGAGCAACGATAATAAAAAGCAGAACAAAGAAATGGACGAACGATCTCTAACAGTGAAGTTAGAGACCGAACGGTTGTGCAACTAGGTCGAACGTCCTGACATGAGACGAACGGTCGTTTACAACAACAAACAAACCGAACGGTCATACACAGAAGTATGTCCGAACGGTAAAAGCAACTTAAACAGCTAAGGAAAAGAACGAACGGTATTAGGTGGCCGAACGGTATGAACATTAAGACCGAACGGTATGAACATTAAGACCGAGCGGTCTCTAAACAACAATTATTATAAGCACGAACACAGAAGCCGAACGGTTCTAAAGAGTGACCGAACGGTAGACGTAAGCATAAATGAAGGAGCCGTTCGGTCTGTTAGAGACCGAACGGTATGACAGTAAAGGCAGAAACAGTAAACGTGCAGAATTCAGAATTCAGAACCCAGCAGAAACGCAATTGCAGGAACAGTAGACGCGCACAATGCAGAAACGTAATTGCAGTGAATTAGAATGCACAAATTAAACTTAAACATAAAACGCAAACCCAGAAACACAAACTTGAATGGAACCAGCGACTGAAAGCAAGCATGAACAATAAAATCCTACCATGGCAGCTTGAAAGAGATGATGAACAGTAAAACTTGCAGCACAATGAACAGTAAAAGCGTAAAATGAATAAGAAACTTGAGTGGAGAAACAGATTCAACTAGAAAATTTCAAAAAGACTGAGTTCAATACATGAAAATGGGAAAGAGACCAAAACCTAAACCTCCCCAAAGGGGAGGAAGAAGAAGAGCTCCCTGGTTCTGAAATTGCAAGTGGCACTCGGAGACTTTTTTTTTAGAAATCTGCTTTTTCTAGGTTTTTGTATAACCAAAAGACTAAAATTGCCCTCCTAATGGGCTTGTCCTACAAAATGACCTATAATTGGGCCCAAAGTCCTAAAGTTTAACCCAATGACCTTCTAAAACGCTACACTATTGACGTGTCAATCCTCTTGAAGTCCTAGAATGTGCTTCCAACATTGCTGCTAAGTTCCTCTGGTTACTGCATCTGACCGTTCGATCATGAAAGGCTCATACCGTTAGGACCGTTCGGTCATGAAAGGCTCATACCGTTCGGACCGTTCGGTCATGAAAGGCTCATACCGTTCGGTCAACAATGGTCTGTAGGCTCAGGAAATGGTGTGCAGTGCAGTCTTCACAAGACCGTTCGGTCAAGACCAATTGCTGAGACCGTTCGTTTTATGGTGCTCGTCCTTTCGGTTTAAGCTCTAGCTCACCGTTCGGTCACTACAATTCCATTCCCGTGCTCGCCCATTATCGGTAGCTGAGTGTTCGGTCATGAAAGGTTCATGCCGTTCGGTTCAATGAACAAATGCACTGCCGTTCGTTGAGGAGTGTTCGGCCATTTAATGTAATCTTTCACAGACCGTTCGTTTAATCCTTCAGCAAACCGATCGTTCACGTTTTTGGCAGACCGTTCGGTCAAGGCTTTAGCAGACCGTTCAGTCATCTTCAACAGATCTTTCTCAACCTTTCAACCGTGATTCTCCTGCACAAAATGTTGATTGAAATAATTAGGCCCAAATAATGCAAATTAAATAAAATAAGAATTAGTCTTGCAATTGAGCCCAAATAATGAAAATGCAAGAATAATTGATAATTAAGCAAAACTCACTAACAAAATATGGTGCTGGAAGCTAAGTGTATAATGAAAAATGGTGACTCATCAAAATAGACCACACTTAGTCTTTTGCACTCCTGGGCAAAATCAAGACGCAGATCAAGGAATAGTTCAGAGGACATCAGGGGTACGACACAAACTCAACACACAAAAAATAAAGACTCACAAGGACCGAAAGTCCTCAATAAAAATGGACAAAGAAAAGAAGTAGACAATATCCAACACAAAATCAAAGAAAACAGATACTCATGAAATTATCCAAGCACTTCCAAGCATGGAAAAATAATCATTCAGTTAAAGAGGTGAATCAGAAGCAAAAAAAAAAAAAAGAACTCACAGATGCACTATCAGTGTTTCTCTCAAGTGTATAAGGTAAAGAATTTCAACTCAATGCACTCAAGAAAGCAAACAACAACAAACTTGGCAAGCCTCTAATATCAACACTCAAAACATGTGCATGTTCAAATCAAAAGGTCTTTTCATGGTTGTAATGGGGCCAAGGATAAGGGAGGATATAATATGGATGAGAAGCTACAAACCAAAAGAAATAGAGGAGCAATGGGGGAACAAGTGTAAACACAGTCAACTCACACCCAAAACCTCTAATTCAATCCTCTTCTTGACTCCATTATTCACATTTTTTTTTCATTCATTTTTTTCTATTTTTTTTTCATCCTGTCTCTTTTCTTTTCTCTCTTTACCACACAACTGTAAGAGACAAGATATAAATCATTTTTCCAAAAACAAAATAAGACGAGGAACCAACTAGCCAATTCATAAGAATCCCCAAGGAGACCACACTTGTTCCCAAGACACTTCCAAAGCTCCAAAATTCCCTAAGGTTAAGGTAATCATGGTTTTTCACTTAGGGCTAGTGTATGAGCTTCAAAACAAAGAAATGGGGAAAGTATAGGCTCAAAAGGGGTTATCAAAGGTTTAGAACAAGGTAGGCTTATTTGGCTAGAGAGGCTCAAGAACAAAACTGCCTTTATCACTTCAAAACATGCATATCAATCAAGAATTATCAACAAGAGTCAAGCCAAGGCATATGCGCAAGCAATCAAGAGACATATCACACAAGAAAGAACATAAAGTGGCTCAAATTCTCTCACAGGGTATTTGTCACAATCAAATCAACCTCTTAAACATTATAATCATCTTCCAAGCAAAGAAAAGCAAGAATTTCAAACTGAGTATCAATGAAGTGAAGGAAAAATCTACAACTTAGACACAGTCCAGAATTGAAGAGAAATATGTAAAACTGTACACAAAACACACTAAAAAACAACTTAAAACAGAAAAACTTTAACATACAAAACAAAAAATTTAACACACAAAACAAAAACTAAGAAAGAAAAATCAGAATCTCCCCCAATAGACCACACTTAAACTACACAGTGTCCTCAATGTGTCAGAAGCATAAGATCAGCAATCAGAACAATCAACAGATCATGGACAAGTGCAATAAAAGTAGGGAAAGGAGGAGAAGAGAAAAGGGAAAACTCCCCTGGTCATGGTGGCAGTTGCCAATTTTGGACTTGTAGGGAGATGTCTTCCACCATTGGATCCAACCAGGAAGTTTTGAGGAAGAATTGCTTCATCCTCCATATTTGGTCAAGCAGGGAAATGTCTTCCAAACTGGATCTAAGAAGAAGTGATTGTTGATGAGTGGGTTCAGCAGGTGCCTATTGATCTTCAAGTTGTTTTGTAGGCTCGCACCTTTGTCTTCAATTGTGGGTGTTTGTTGATCAAATTCATGTGTACCTCCTGCAACATGGTTAGTGCAATGTGGCTCTACAGAAATTACATGCAGGGGTATAAAACCCAATCCCAGTGTAACAGGCTGAACCTCAGATATACTCTCAGAACATGGATCACTTTCAAATTCAAAAACAATATCAACCACAGACTCAGATTCATGTTCAATGCATGGAGCATAAACATACGAATTTGATATCAAAAATTGGTTCTCATCATGCAGAGAGGGAGAATTAAAAACAGACTCATCAATAATACAATCATCAATATACCTATCAACAGCATAGTCAAAATTAGGTA